>OW121744.1:16245393-16415393 GCA_933228675.1 Stomorhina lunata
GTTTACACGATATGTTTCTTTAGAAGAACAATGAAAAATACATAAACGAAAGAACCAACATACATTTCATGAGCACGTGCGTGTGTCTTAGCTTTATCTCATTGGAGAATCGTCCCAATTAGTTGTTTTCAAATTAGAGTTAAAGCGGTATTCTCCCTTTTTTATGGGATTTTTCAAAACGACCATACGGCAAATCAATGTATGGATGTGCAACATCTTTATATTATAGAGTTTTTGATTTAAGTCTAAGAATATGGAGAACTATCAGTTATTATAAGTAAATGATAAGTGAATTTATAAATGTTTAATACTACAGTTGGTTTCTTATAAGAGACCGTCATGTCGTCTAAACACCCCCTTTAGCTTAGTTTTCTTGTTTGTTGATACTCGCCGCATTTACACAAATTTCCATTCTCAATTGCTTTCATTTCTTACAAAGTTGTTTACATCATCACATTAACTTACATGAGCCATGGCTAATGGGATTTTTTAACCAATGATACTGAACTCTAACCAAGGCACCGATTTACATACATATAATATGAGTTTGAAAGTATTAAGTTATTTTTGTGATAACTAAAATTATATTATAAAAAAATTATATTATAAAAAATATGTGAGTATGTGCAATATAACCGGGAAGAAAGACTCATTATTTGCTGGTACCAAAATTGAAAAATTTCCTATAAATAGTAAATTTTGAAAAATTTTCTATAAATAGTCAATTTCGAAAAATTTTCTTTAAATTGTAAATTTTCGAAAAATTTTCAATAAATAGTCAATTTTTGAAAAATTTCCTATAAATAGTCAATTTTTGAAAAATTTTCTAGAAATAGTAAATTTTCGAAAAATTTCCTATAAATAGTCATTTTTAGAAAAATTTTCTATAAATAGTAAATTTTCGAAAAATTTCCTATAAATAGTAAATTTTCGAAAATTTCCTATAAATAATAAATTTTCGAAAAATTTCCTATAAATAGTCAATTTTTGAAAATTTTCCTTTAAATAGTCAATTTTCGAAAAATTTCCTATAATTAGTAAATTTTGAAAAATTTTCTATAAATAGTCAATTTTCGAAAAATTTCCTATAAACAGTCAATTTTCTATAAATAGTCCATTTTTGAAAAATTTCCTATAAAAAGTGAATTTTCGAAAAATTTCCTATAAATAGTCAATTTTTGAAAAATTTCCTATAAATAGTCAATTTTTGAAAAATTTCCTATAAATAGTCAATTTTCGAAAAATTTCCTATAAATAGTCAATTTTCGAAAAATTTCTTATAAATAGTCAATTTTTGAAAAATTTTCTATAAATAGTCAATTTTCAAAAAATTTTCTATAAATAGTCAATTTTCAAAAAATTTCCTATAAATAGTCAATTTTCAAAAAATTTCCTATAAATAGTCAATTTTCGAAAAATTTCCTATAAATAGTCAATTTTTTAAAAATTTCCTATAAATAGTCTATTTTCGAAAAATTTCCTATAAATAGTAAATTTTCGAAAAATTTCCTATAAATAGTAAATTTTCGAAAAATTTCCTATAAATAGTAAATTTTCGAAAAATTTCCTATAAATAGTAAATTTTCGAAAAATTTCCTATAAATAGTAAATTTTCGAAAAATTTCCTATAAATAGTCAATTTTCGAAAAATTTCTTATAAATAGTCAATTTTTGAAAAATTTTCTAGAAATAATAAATTTTCGAAAAATTTCCTATAAATAGTCAATTTTTGAAAAATTTTCTAGAAATAATAAATTTTCGAAAAATTTCCTATAAATAGTCAATTTTTGAAAAATTTCCTATAAATAGTCAATTTTCGAAAAATTTCTTATAAATAGTCAATTTTTGAAAAATTTTCTAGAAATAATAAATTCTCGAAAAATTTCCTATAAATAGTCAATTTTCAAAAATTTTCCTATAAATAGTCAATTTTCGAAAAAATTTCCTATAAATAGTCAATTTTCAAAAAATTTCCTATAAATAGTCAATTTTTGAAAAATTTCCTATATATAGTCAATTTTTGAAAAATTTCCTATAAATAGTCAATTTTCGAAAAATTTCCTATAAATAGTCAATTTTTGAAAAATTTCCTATAAATAGTCAATTTTCGAAAAATTTCCTGTAAATAGTCAATTTTCGAAAAATTTCCTATAAATAGTCAATTTTCGAAATATTTCCTATAAATAGTCAATTTTCGAAAAATTTCCTATAAATAGTAAATTTTCGAAAAATTTCCTATAAATAGTAAATTTTCGAAAAATTTCCTATAAATAGTCAATTTTCGAAAAATTTCTTATAAATAGTCAATTTTTGAAAAATTTTCTAGAAATAATAAATTTTCGAAAAATTTCCTATAAATAGTCAATTTTCGAAAAATTTCTTATAAATAGTCAATTTTTGAAAAATTTTCTAGAAATAATAAATTTTCGAAAAATTTCCTATAAATAGTCAATTTTTGAAAAATTTTCTAGAAATAATAAATTTTCTAAAAATTTCCTCTAATTAAATAATTTTTGAAAAATTAGTAAATAGTAAATTTTCGAAAAATTTCCTATAAATAGTAAATTTTTGAAAAATTTCCTATAAATAGTAAATTTTGAAAAATTTTCTATAAATAGTCAATTTTCGAAAAATTTCCTATAAACAGTCAATTTTCTATAAATAGCCAATTTTTGAAAAATTTCCTATAAAAAGTCAATTTTCGAAAAATTTCCTATAAATAGTCAATTTTCGAAAAATTTCCTATAAATAGTCAATTTTCGAAATATTTCCTATAAATAGTCAATTTTCGAAAAATTTCTTATAAATAGTCAATTTTCGAAATATTTCTTATAAATAGTCAATTTTTGAAAAATTTTCTAGAAATAATAAATTTTCGAAAAATTTCCTATAAATAGTCAATTTCGAAAAATTTCTTATAAATAGTCAATTTTTGAAAAATTTTCTAGAAATAATAAATTTTCGAAAAATTTCCTATAAATAGTCAATTTTTGAAAAATTTTCTAGAAATAATAAATTTTCTAAAAATTTCCTCTAATTAAATAATTTTTGAAAAATTTCCTATAAATAGTCAATTTTCGAAAAAATTTCCTATAAATAGTAAATTTTCGAAAAATTTCCTATAAATAGTAAATTTTTGAAAAATTTCCTATAAATAGTAAATTTTCGAAAAATTTCCTATAGTTTTTTTAATTTATAGGAAATTTACTTTAAATTGTCAATTTTCGAAAAATTTCCTATAAATTGTCAATTTTCGAAAAATTTCCTACAAATTGTCAATTTTCGAAAAATTTCCTATAAATAGTCAATTTTCGAAAAATTTCCTACAAATTGGCAATTTTCGAAAAATTTCCTATAAATAGGTAATTTTTGAAAAATTTCCTATAAAAAGTCAATTTTCGAAAAATTTCCTATAAATAGTCAATTTTCGAAAAATTTCCTATAAATAGTCAATTTTCGAAAAATTTCCTATAAATAGTCAATTTTCTAAAAATTTCCTAAAATAGTCAATTTTCGAAAAATTTCCTATAAATAGTAAATTTTCCAAAAATTTCCTATGAATAGACAATTTTCGAACACAATCCGACCCTATTGAGAAATGTTTCGAGTTTTCGTTAATAGACATAAGAAATACAGCAGGAGAAAGTACAGAGCCTTACGGTACGCGTGAATTGATCTTAAACTCGCTTGATGTGCTCCCATCTATAACAACTCGTATAGTGCGATCCCTGAGGAAGCTCGATATTAATAGAGAAGATATTACCGACACCAAAAGCAACAAGTTTTGATAAAAGTGCACCACGCCATACTATATCGAACGCCTTGAAAATTTCTATATTTCAAAATCAAAAAGTTTGATATAGAAAATTTTTTTATCACAAGCTTTTCTATAGAAATTTTTTTTATCAAAAATTTTTCTGTAGAAAATTTTTTTATCAAAAATTTTTCTGTGGAAATTTTCTATAGAAAAAATTTTTTTCAAAAATTTTATGTTTTATTCTTTTATCAAAAATTTTTCTATAGAAAGTTTTTTTTTATCAAAAATTTTTCTATAGAAAATTTTTTTTATCAAAAATTTTTCTGTAGAAAATTTTTTTATCAAAAATTTTTCTATAGAAAATTTTTTTATCAAAAATCTTTCTATAGAACATTTTTTTATCAAAAATTTTTCTATAGAAAATTTTTTTATCAAAAAATTTGTTTTTATTGAAAATTATTCTTTAGAAAATTTTTTTATCAACATTTTTTCTATAGAAAATTTTTTCTATCAAAAATTTTTTTATCTAAAATTTTTCCATAGAAAATTTTTTTCTCAAAATCTATAGAATTTTTTTTTTATCAAAAATGTTTCTATAGAAATTTGTTTTTATTAAAAATTATTCTTTTTTTTATCAAAAATTTTTCTATAGAAAATTTTTTCTATCAAAAATTTTTTTTTATCAAAAATTTTTCTATAGAAATTTGTTTTTATTGAAAATTATTCTTTAGAAATTTTTTTTATAGAAAATTTTTTCTATCAAAAATTTTTTTTATCAAAAATTTTTTTATCTAAAATTTTTCCATAGAAAATTTTTTTTTATCAAAATCTATAGAAATTTTTTTTTATCAAAAATGTTTCTATCGAAATTTGTTTTTATTAAAAATTATTCTTTTTTTATCAAAAATTTTTCTATAGAAAATTTTTTCTATAAAAATTTTTTTTTTATCAAAAATTTTTTTTATCAAAAATTTTTTTGTAGAAAATTTTTTGATCTAAAATATTTCCATAGAAAATTTTTTATCAAAAATTTTTCTATAGAAACTATTTTTACCAAAAATTTTTCTATAGAAAATTTTTTTAATTAAAAATTATTATTTAGAAAATTTTTCTTTAGAAAATTTTTTTATTAAAAATTATATATTAAAAAAATTTATATTTAAAAATTTTTATCAAAAATTTTTCGTTAGAAATTTTTTTTTATCAAAAAGTAATTTTTATTTTTATCAAAAACTTTTCTTTAGAAAATATTTTTATCAAAAATTTTTCTATAGAAAATTTTTTTATCAAAAATTTTTCTATAGAAAATTTTTTTATCAAAAATTTTTCTATAGAAAATTTTTTTATCAAAAATTTTTCTATAGAAAATTTTTTTATCAAAAATTTTTTTATCAAAAATTTTTCTTTAGAAAATTTTTTTATCAAAAATTTTTCCATAGAATTATTTTATCAAAAATTTTTCTATAGAAAATTTTTTTTTATCAAAAATATTTCTACAGAAATTTTTTTTATAGAAGAATATGTTGATCAAAAATTTTTCTATAGAAAATTTTTTTTTTGGAAATTTTTCACGAGTTTCATTAATGATCGTGTTATTTACAAAAATTCTTCGGCTTCTGGTGGTATGGGCTACCTACGCCTGATTATAACTTACAAATAGAAATTAGTACTACTAGGACTGGAGATTACGGCTATGTAAACCCCTATGATTGTAAATTTGGAAGTAGAGGACATCTTAGCATTAAACTTGAGTGTTATTAAGATTATAAGAAAACAAAAATTTTTAATCTCTACACCAAAATGTTGCAGCATTGCAGTTTGCAACAAATTACATGAACACGATTTTTACCTCCCTTGTGCGACATTTGCAAGGATGTCAAAAGTGAAAAACTTAAAAGACGAGCTGAATAAGAATTCACTCAAGTGGCGTATAATTACACTCATGCTACTTGCTCAAGTACTCGTATATAATGAAGAACCCACTCAAAAAGCAACAGTTTTCCTCTGTATTTCAAAATAAAAAAATCCTTAATGCGTTTAAATGAATCATTTCATTTGAAGCTTCAACAACAATAGCAGCGACAATGACAGCGAAAGCTACAGCAAAATGGTCATAAAATGTATGTAAATATTACACAACTAATTACATGGAAACCACTTATTTATAGGCAACAAAAGGATTTTCTGTTTCTTACCTCCCCTTAGAAATTCTAGAAAACAGAAGAAATAAAAAAATGGAAAAAAGTATAAAAGAGTTTAGAGCAGTTTAAGGGTAGGAAAGGCTTAATTATTTATTCTTGGGGTTTTTAAGAAAAAAAAAAAACATTTCGCTTTTATTTCTAAAGGGGGACTTTAAAATGGGGTCAAGAAGAATTTATGTCTAAGAATAATTTTGTTTTTTTGGGATGGAATTCCTGAGGTCAAGATTTGTTGGCGAGTGGGTGAAAGTATAAAAGAATATTTTAAAAGAAATTGTTGAAAAGAAAAACCAAATGTGGTATCACAACAATTGAGCAAAATTAAACCTCTTTTCCTTCATGCTGTGTTTAAGGTATGAAGTGGGTGGTAACCCCTTAAAATGAACTGAGTATCCAAATCACTGAACCATTTAAGACAAATGACCAACCATTTAATTTCATTTGTAAGAACAAAACTAAGAGACCCGCTATAATTGAATGGCTTAATTGGACTTAAGTTGATGGATGATTTTTTATATCTGACAGAAGTTCAGAGGCAATGGTCAGATGTTGTACACACCTTGATTGGAATTGTAGTGTATACGAACGTTTGAATGCTGAATATCCATGACAGGAGTATATAAATATTCCATTGGACTTACAAAACATCCAACATTAGAAATAGAACATGAGGGATTTGAAAATATCCACCACCGACTCAAAATGAGGTTATAGAGACCTACGATTAGACTGTATAGAGACCTACGATTAGACTGTATAGAGACCTACGACTAGACTGTATAGAGACCTACGATTAGACTGTATAGAGACCTACGATTAGACTGTATAGAGACCTACCATTAGACTGTATAGAGAACTACGATTAGACTGTATAGAGACCTATGATTAGACTTTATAGAGACCTACGATTAGACTGTATAGAGACCTATGATTAGACTTTATAGAGACCTACGATTAGACTGTCTAGAGACCTACGATTAGACTTTATAGAGACCTACCATTAGACTGTATAGAGAACTACGATTAGACTGTATAGAGACCTATGATTAGACTTTATAAAGACCTACGATTAGACTGTATAGAGACCTACGATTAGACTGTATAGAGACCTACCATTAGACTGTATAGAGACCTACGATTAGACTGTATAGAGACTACGATTAGACTGTATAGAGACCTACGATTAGACTGTATAGAGACCTACGATTAGACTGTATAGAGACCTACGATTAGACTGTATAGGACCTACGATTAGACTGCATAGAGACCTACGATTAGACTATATAGAGACCTGCGATTAGACTGTAGAGAGACCTACGATTAGACTGTATAGAGACCTACGATTACACTGTATAGAGACCTACGATTGGACTGTCTAGAGACCTACGATTAGAGTGTATAGAGACTCTGATTAGACTGTATAGAGACCTCTGATTAGACTGTCTAGAGACCTACGATTAGACTGTCTAGAGGCCTACGATTAGACTATACAGAGACCTATGATTAGACTGTATAGAGACCTACGATTGGACTGTCTAGAGATCTACGATTAGACTGTCTAGAGACCTTCGATTAGACTGTATAAAGACCTACGATTGGACTGTCTAGTGACCTACGATTCGACTGTATAGAGACCTACGATTGGACTGTCTAGAGACTTACGATTAGACTACCTAGAGACCTACGATTAGACTGTATAGAGACCTTCGATTAGACTGTATAAAGACCTACGATTGGACTGTCTAGTGACCTACGATTAGACTGTATAGAGACCTACGATTGGACTGTCTAGAGACCTACTATTAGACTGTCTAGAGACCTACGATTAGACTGTCTAGAGACCTACGATTAGACTGTATAGAGACCTACGATTGGACTGTTTAGAAACCTACAATTGGATTGTATAGAGACTTACGATTAGACTGCATAGAGACCTACGAGTAGACTTTATAGAGACCTACGATTAGGCTGTATAGAGACCTACGATAAGACTGCATAGAGACCTACGATTAGACTGTATAGACCCCTACTATTAAACTGTATAGAGACGTACGATTAGACTGTATAGAGGCCTACGATTAGACTGTATAGAGACCTACGATTAGACTGTATAGAGATCTACGACTAGACTGTATAGAGATCTTCGACTAGACTGTAAAGAGACCTAGGATTGGACTGTATAGAGACCTACGATTAGACTGTCTAGAGACCTACGATTAGACTTTATAGAGACCTACGGTTAGACTGTATAGAGACCTACATTTCGACTGTATAGAGACCTACGATTAGACTGTATAGAGACCTTCGATTAGACTGTATAGAGACCCTTACGATTAGGCTGTATAGAGACCTACGATTGGACTGTATAGAGACCTACGATTAGACTGTATAGAGACCTACGATTAGACTGTATAGAGACCTACAGCTTGACTGTATAGAGACCTATGAGTAGACTGTATAGAGACCTACGATTAGACTGTATAGAGACCTACGATTAGACTGTATAGAGACCTACGATTAGACTGTATAGAGACCTACGATTAGACTGTATAGGGACCTACGATTAGACTGTATAAAGACCTACAACTTGACTGTATAGAGACCTATGAGTAGACTGTATAGAGACCTACGATTAGACTGTATAGAGACCTACAGCTTGACTGTATAGAGACCTATGAGTAGACTGTATAGAGACCTACGATTAGACTGTATAGAGTCCTACGATTAGACTGTATAGAGACCTACTATTAGACTGTATAGAGACCTACGATTAGACTGTATAGAGACCTACGATTAGACTGTATAGAGACCTACGATTAGACTGTATAGAGACCTACGATTGAACTGTCTAGAGATCTACGATTAGACTGTACGGAGACCTACGATTGGACTGTCTAGAGACCTACGATTAGACTATCTAGAGACCTACGATTAGACTATCTAGAGACCTACGATTAGACTGTATAGACCGCTACGATTGGACTGTATATAGACCTACGTTTAGACTGTATAGAGTCCTATGATTAGACTGTATAGAGACCTACGATTAGACTGTCTAGAGACCTACGATTAGACTGTATAGAGACCTACGATTAGACTGTATAGAGACCTACGATTAGACTGTATAGGACCTACGATTAGACTGCATAGAGACCTACGATTAGACTATATAGATACCTGCGATTAGACTGTAGAGAGACCTACGATTAGACTGTATAGAGACCTACGATTAGACTGTATAGAGACCTACGACTGGACTGTATAGAGACCTATGATTAGACTGTATAGAGAGCTACGATTAGACTTTGTAGAGATCTACGACTGGATTGATAAGAGGCCTAGGATTAGGCTGTATAGACCCCTGCGATTAGACTGTATAGAGACCTAAAATTAGGCTGTATAGAGACCAACGATTAGACTGTATAGATACCTACGATTGGACTGTCTAGAGACCTACGATTAGACTGTATAGAGACCTACGATTGGACTGTCTAGAGACCTACGATTAGACTGTATAGAGACCTACGATTGGACTGTCTAGAGTCCTATGATTAGACTGTATAGAGAGCTACGATTAGACTTTATAGAGATCTACGACTGGACTGTATAGAGGCCTAGGATTAGACTGTATAGACCCCTGCGATTAGACTGTATAGAGACCTAAAATTAGGCTGTATAGAGACCAACGATCAGACTGTATAGATACCTACGATTAGACTGTATAGAAACGTACGATTAAACTTTATAGAGATCTACAATTTTAAATTAGACCATATAAACCCTACGATTGCAAGTTTATAATCCGTGATTAGAAATTGGGCTAATAGAAACCTACGATATAAAATTGGGATGTATATAAATCTAGAGATCTATTTTAAATCGGACTATACAAACCCCTACAATTGGAAGTTTGACTACATAGAGACCTACGATTTGGTATTAGATTATATGGAGACCTATTTTTGGAATTGTTCTATACAGAGACCTACGATTGAAAATTTCACTTTTTGATGGAAAATTGGACTATATGTTAAGGGACCTTTAAGTTCATGGTATAAAATTTTTACTATCTGAAAATAAATCCAAATACCTAAGATTGTTTAGTTTTCTTTTAACTTTATGCCTAAAAAATACCCACAAAGCCCCTTAATTAAACCAATTAATCAAGATTTCACTTAAGACTTTATTAAAGAGCAACTTTGAAAAGTCACTTACAAAATATAAAAAATATCTTAAATCTAGATAATGATTATAAATAACAGCAAAATAGATACAGATACTTTTTCATTCACATTTCAACGCCTTCTGCTAAAATATTTCCTACACTTTTTGTGATTAATTTGTTTTGGTTTATTGTGTTTTCTTACTAAAAACATATTGCACTTAATTACTTTAATTTTATTTTATTTAAATTTTTTTTAATTAAATTTTCTGTTTTCTTCCTTCCTCTTCTCATATAAAAGGATGTCGTGTTCTTCTTTTCTTTTTGGGATAATCGTAACCCTCAAAATCATCCTCAGCTTCCACCTCTTCGCTGTGTTTTCTCTTGTGCTCCTCAGGATGTTTTTTGTGCTCCTTTACGGGCACTGGTACGGGTAGGGGAACCTTTTTGACCACTGTCTTGGTGTGGACATGGGTGTGATGTTTGACGGGTATATGTATTCGTATTCTATGCAAAGAAATATGTTAAACAAATAAATAAATGATCATTTAATTGGGTTTTGAAATGGTTAATAAATTTTACTATTTGACCTCAATGATTAATGGACTTACTTGAGATTTTCCTTAGAGGGATAAGCGGTGGTGAGGGCCAAAATTAATGTTGTTATGTATAGAAATGTTATAACCTGGCAAAGACAGAAATAATATAAAAATTATAATTAATGAAAGCGTCAAATTAAATGAATTTCAATTTACGAAAGTTTTTTTTTTACAAACACCTTCAAAACTATTCTAGTGATGCAAAAGCTTTTGTATAAAATGTGAATAATATGGCAACTTTGTAAGAGCTTTTAATTTTTACTGTTAAATACAAACATTTTTCAAATATTTTTTATTTTTAAATAAATTTACCGAAAATATTTTTTACTCTAAATTCGGTTTTAAATAAAATCTAAAATTATATTTATACCCTTCACCACCATAGGTGGAAAGGGTATTATAAGTTTGTGCTGATGTATGTAACGCATAGAAATATTTGTCTTAGACCCACCTTTTAGTATACTAATAGGTTTATAATCACTTTCTGAGTCGATTTAGCGATGTCCGTCCGTCCGTCCGTCTGGCTGGCTGGACCCCCATGTAAACCTTGTAATCAAACTACAGGTCGCAATTCTAAAAATAATTTGATGAAATTTGGCACAGGTCATTTTTTTGATAATGGTACCATGGCTATTGAAATTCGTCAAAATCGGTCCATTATTTATGGTACCTCCCATAGGTCCCACTTCCCGGAATTGATATATTGGCCACAAACATCAATATTTTTTCATGAAATTTAAATAAATACTGCCTATGTAAACCAAAATCACTGTACCAAATTTCGTTAAAATCGGTCCACATTTGAAAATATCTCCCATACAAACTTTTCTTTAAAAACACACTAAATGATACAAAAATCACTAAAACGCCCGTAAATCTGAAGATAATGGGAATTTTAAGTTTAGTTTTTGCATACATAATTTTTGTAACAACTGTAATAAATTTGAAAAATTTCGAGATAATCGGTCCACAATTGACCCTAGCTCTCAAATAAGTCCAAATGTCGGAAGCAGCTTAAATATATAAGTTTTGAGAAAATGTTTGTATGATCGCAAAATTTAGGAAATATTTGTCTTTATACAGGAAAAATAACCCCTTTGACCTTAGTCAAAGGGGTCGGGCTTGACCGACTATAGCACTTTCTTACTTGTTTTACTAAATATTATTCCCCAAATTCATAAACGAAAAATGAAACTTTAAAGGTTATAATTCAAATTTTGCATATAAAATTCCTTCAATTAGCTTTTGATAATTATATTAATTGATGAATTAGAGTCTATATTTCTTAACCCTAGAACATCATGCTTCGTCAAAATGACGACGGAAGATTTTATTTTCAAATG
This sequence comes from Stomorhina lunata, assembly GCA_933228675.1. NCBI lineage: Eukaryota > Metazoa > Arthropoda > Insecta > Diptera > Rhiniidae > Stomorhina > Stomorhina lunata. The sequence goes on from OW121744.1 coordinate 16,257,453, forward strand.
TTTTTATTAAAGATTAAGAAATAAACAAAATTCTATTAATACATAAGAAATTTATTTTGATATTAATTTTTGCTCACGAAGTATTTTATAGTCCCTTGAAGTATATCGTAGTCCAAATGACGAAGAATGACGTTAATATATGTAAAATAAGAATGACGTTCCAGGGTTTAAAAAAATCATTCCAAATTCTTAAAAAAATATGAAAAAATTTCCAACGATTCGTGAAAAATTTTTCAAATATGAAAATTTGTACTGAAATTATATGAGTTGTTTTACAAAATGTCAATTATCTTCCGATTCCCCTATGGGGCCACTTTTTTGATATTAATTTTTTGATGTCAACACTATAATCGATATTTGAGAGAAAGATTAAGAAAATTAAAGATATGCTTTTTGAGATATCCTTAAGTCAAGGAAAAAATTCTGACCCTTGTTCTCTAAAATATGAACTCATTTTTGAATTAAAAGAACATCAAACTACAAACGCTGAAATATAAGGCCGGATTTATAAAAATCTGATAACCGTAACAAAAGTTTTAGGCATATAAAATGGGTATGTTTTGAAAAAATCTTGAAAAAAACTAACTTTGAATTGCCATAAGTAAAATCTGAACCAAAGCGAAATTCAAAATTTTGAGAAACTTTAAAAATTGTCTATTTAAAATTTGATTAAAAACGGAGATGATGAGGTTTAATATCCGTATTTTTCGTTCAAAAAGTTTTGATTTCATCCAAGCTTATATCACAAATGGACTATGGCACAAAATTTCATATGCTCAAAAAACAGGCCGAGATTTCCTAGAACTGTGGTGTTGATAAGTAAAGGTAGAAACACAATTGGGACGAATGACTAATTTCGTCCAGCATAACGAAATCGGCTTTAAAAATTCGTCTTGTACATTAGTCCATTGAACACATTTGGGACGAATAAACGTTGCTGAAGCCATTTTTGTTGATTTGTTGATCTAAACCAGTTTAATCGTCGTTCGTCTGCGTATGAAATAGAAATAAACCTATCGCACTATTCGATACGCACGTCGAATTTCGTCGTACGCATTTATTGTGAGCACTTTCACATAAACCCATACGTTTTATTTCTTACGACGAATATTCGTTCCGAAAAAATGGTCGTACTTTCCAATTGTATTTCATACTTAAGCCTGTTACAATTTCAAATCGAGATCTATGGTTGTGCACCGATCAAGAACCATTACAAACAACTATTCGTAATCGGAAATATGGTTGGCATACACTTAGAAAGCCATTACATATACTTAGAAAGCCAGCTACTGATGTAAATTGTCAAGAAATCGAATATAATCCCCAAGGTTCCAGAAGGTCTGGAAGACCTGCAAACACGTGGAGGCGGCAAGCTGAGAACGAGTTACGGGAGTTCGGAGTATCACGATATAAAAGTGATGACTACCGATAAACATACATGGAAAACATTTGCTGATTCCATATCCCAGTCAGCATTTAGAAGATTATTTTTTGAAAAATCACCCAAATGAGTCTTTTTTAACCAGTTTGGAAGACCAAAAAACGATTTTTCGCCTGCGCGATTAAAAAACTAGTCGAAGTAGATTCGCGCTTACGCCTAAAAACTTACTATTTAAAAATACAATAACAAAAAGTATATTTATTAAAAATCAATCATTTAAGGGATTGAAATTCGATAGTTTGTAACGCTATTTTGCAAACAGATTTTGCACAGTTAGATGATAAAAAGGTTACTCCTATGGTGTTGGGTTTGAAATACTTTTTAACGCGCATAAATAATGGGCGCTGTAGCTAAGTGGGTTAGCTTGGCGACTAAAAAACATTAAATATAATTTTTAGCCTGAGTTCGATCCCAGGTCCCGGTCGTCGATAAAAAATAAATAAAATAACAAGGAATCAACTGAAAAAATAATCAAAATTGAGTCAAAAATGACTCGAAAATGGCTCGTAAAAGACTCATAAAGGTGTTCATAAAAGATTCTCTTAAGGGAGTCGCGGCTAGGGTACCATTTTCTTCCGAAGGCACAGTCTTTTTCGAATCGAAAATTATAGCATATTCGATTGTTTTAATCGTCCGTGGCTGTCGAAAAAGAGTCAAATATGATCAGAAAATAACTAAAATGCTGACTGGGATGTTCCACACTAAAAATATGTATATTATCATACCTACTATTTGCAAATTGCACAATTGTAATATATGTGGACTTATAAATATACATATGTGTAAATCTCAATATATAATGGCTGGTGCTACTCAAGAAGCAACACAATTTCATACAATTATACTCCAAAAAGTTCAGGACATAATAAGAATCCTCTAACATCTAACGTGTACGATTCATTGCGGAAAGGGTTGCTTCATTTTTCGATTCTAAAGGCAAGCGTCTTAGAAAACTTTTGACGGAAGTCGAACTGATAGGAAACCGTCTGACTTATTAACTTAAATGTTTGCATTAGCTCAAGGTAAAGTATCATTAACTTAAAAGAACTATTCAGGCATCTCCCTTTTGCAAATGAAGGCCATTTTATTAGTCAGAATGGATCGTTTGGATAAAGTTTCCGTCAAGGCAGATGTAATTTGAGATTGCTTCTGTACAAAAATCAGTGAAATTTTCATAACGTTCCATAAACGTGCCATAACCCCTGAGAATATAGAATGTCAACTACAAGTTCTTGACTCTAAAATGGAATTATTCGGCAGATCCAGAAGCCAGGGCAGAACACCCGTTACCTTAGTCGTTCTAAATTTAAGGACAAGCCTTTGTATGAGCATAATTTCAAGTTCGGAAGTAATACGAAGAAATGTGTCACTCGATGCAATTTCAATTAATCTGATCAAGAAAACTGATTGTCACTTCATCTTCAGTGATGGATAAAAGGAACCAAGAGCAACTATGTCGGCTGTTAATCGAGATGCCAAAACAAAATCCAAGTTTTTCGATTCTGTGATTCCAGTATCATTTTTCCTAACTAAAACTCGTTCGATAGATTTAGGTTTTAAACATTGCTGACATTCTAAAACTCCTAAGTCATACTTAAACTGCTGACTCATTTTAAAATTGAAAGGTCATCCTACAAGTGCTAAATCATCCTAAAACTGCTGACTCATCCTTAAACAGCAGAATCATTATAAAATTCATCTTAAAACTACTGACTGACCCCAAAGTTTGCTGAGTCATATTAAAACAAATGAGTCATCTTAAAACTGCTGACTAATTCTAAAACTGCTGAGTCATCCTAAAATTTCTGAGTCATTATGAAACAGCTGAGTCATCCGAATACTGCTGACTAATCCTAAAACTGCTGAATCATCTTAACTGCTGAGTCATCATAAAAGTGCTGAGTCATCTTAAAACTGTAGAGCCATCACAAACTGCTGAGTCACCTCGGAATGCACTTTGTTCATATAAACAGTCAGCGATTCAATTCATAGCCCAGACGAAATCCCAACAGCGGATACCTTTTCCCTTATTTTTTGGATGTTCAACCAGTAAGGTTCCAGTCTTTCGAAACGCTTAATTGAGACTCTAAATTCAATCCCGACTAAAATCTCCAAATGGGTTAATGGGAAAGGTTTGATTTGATTGCTCGTTAGACCCGATATTCTATGTTAATCTCTATTTCCATTCAACTTAATTGGACCAACAAAATTCTACGCCTGCGGAAGTTGCAAAGGCCACCCATTCAAAGGAAGTTGGCCCTGACAGAATTTCCATGCTGATGCTAATACACCTAGGGGAGCGGGGATCCGAGTTCTTGATAGGTGTCATAAATCTGTCTATGACCAGCCTCACTATACCCGATGTCTGGAAAGTTGGTAGAGTGTTCCCAATATTAAAAGCTGGGAAACCCGCGAGTGAAGGATCATTGTACAGGCCGATTTCCCTCCTGTCACCAGTCGCGAAAACACTCGAGGCTCTACTCCTCCCCTGACCAGCAGCTCGCCATCAGCATGGATTCCGAAAAATGCACAGCACCACCACAGCATTAACAGTCATATCCACTCAGATCGCACAAGGCTTAAATCAGCAGAGGCCTTGTGAGTCAAACAGGGAATTCCTCAGGGCGTTGTCCTCTCGCCACTCCTGTTAAACTTCTACCTCTCTAAACTTCCAGCTCCACCGCAAGGCGTTAAAGTGATATAATATGCGGACGACTGTACGATAATGTCAACCGGCCATAATGTGGAAGACCTATGCGGTAAGTTGAATCGTTATCTCGGTATCATTCACAATTTCTTCATTGAACGTAACCTGAAGATACATCCAAGTACCAGACCCTATTTACCACCTGGACAAAAGAAGTAAGCCTATAACTTGGCGTCAAGATCGATGGTGTACCAATTTCGACAGTGAACAACCCGAAAATCCTGGGAGTCACACTCGACAGCCGCATAAATTGTGATGTAGAAATAAGGTCCTTAAAGCACTAGCCCTTAGTACTTGGGAAATGGACAAAGAAACCTTGCTGTCTACCTATAAAGCGATTGGTCGGTCAGTGGCAAATTATGCTGCTCCAGTGCGGTCAGCGTCGCTAAGTGATACTCAGTAGAAAAATACTCAATGCCACCGCCCATAGCAGAAGAAAAAAGGAAAACAAGAGCATTCTGGCTCAACTGAGATCGGGATGGAGTAACAGATTAAATATCTTTAGGTCCCGCATAGACCGTGCCGTCCCCCAACATATGCCTAGCTTGTGGTCAGGGTCCTCATACCAGAGGTCCCAAGTTCGATCTACGGCCAGACCCACTTGAAAAAATAAATGAGTCTGAGAGAAGTACCCCTTGTTCCAATTGGAATATTGTTTAGTATAAGCCATAATTTTTAACCATAGTCCACTGCTCACAAAATCGGGTCAAAACCCTAAAATTTTGTTTCTATTTAAAATAAATTTATAAAATACAATTTCAAGATATGATATTTATATATTCTAAAGAAACTATTTTAACCCAGTAAGAAAAAAGGTTTATTCTCAAATTGAGGATGATTTGAAAATAAATCTTTTTTCAAAGGTCAAACGTTTGATACTGATTTGATACCAATTTGAGAATAATAGCGTTCTCAAAAAAATGGGACTTTATTTACAAATTGAGAAATGCCTTTATTCTCAAATCATTATCAAACCTCATTCTCAAAGGTTTTTCAAATGTGGATATCATCTACATGTGGAACATAAATAAAATGTCGTTGGATTTTTGATATTTTTGAGTTTGTTGCATATGAATATTATTGAATTTTTAATCTTGACATTTTTAAGCAAGGTTTTATGGTCAAATATGGATCAATTTTTAAAAATCCGAAAGAAATAACGAATTTCTTTGGAATGCAATGCCATTCCATTAAAATATCTTAAACATTGACGTTTTCATTGTTAGTAATATGGAAAATGTTCTTCTTTTCGATCAATTGAGTGCATCTTGTTTCTCAAAGCATGATCTAATTTTCCTGTCGTATAAGTTCGCAATAGAAGATAAAAATACTCAACAACCATCATATCGTGATTTCCGCAACATAGATTTCAACACATTGAATAATCTTCTTCTTGAAACAAATTGGAATGAAATATATTATATGAATTCCCCTGATGATCAGCTAATTTTTTTGAATAATAATATCAATCGATTATTTGAAAGTACTGTCCAAATCCGTTCTTGCCGAAAAAATAAAACCAAAGCACGTTGCACAGTGGTTTACGGACGCTTTTTTTTGGAAATAATTCTGTAACTTTTGAACGACTGGAGATATTTGAATGAAATTTGACATGGTGGTAGTCAAGGAGTATTTGAGTTGGTTTTTAAAAGCACTGGTCCATGAGGGGTCGGGAGAGTGATTGATGGACCTTCAAAGTTGGTCACCTCGGGTGTTCGATTTTTTTAAAAATTCGCCAAAAATCCATTTATGTATGGATTGAAAAGAAATTTTAAACTTAAGTTGTCCTTGAGAAGATCTACAAAAAATACGCTTAAATGTGTAGGTTATCTCCTTTGGATTTCGAGATATTTGGGTAAAAAGGAATTTTTAGGTTGATTTTTTACCTCTTTTTTTAAGATTTTTTTGATCTGGTGGACGCATCTGAGGACCAAAAATTTTTTAAGAATATTCTTTAAATTTGTAATAAAATTCTGAATAATTTTTGTGCAAGTTAGTTATAGAAATCTTCTTTTGTTTAAAAGTTAAAAATATTCAAAGTTGAAACTTACAAAAAATTTCGCTTTTTTTTTAGTTTTTCCCCAAAAGATAGCTATATTTTTTCACTAATAAAAAAATATTTTCTTAAGAAACATAAAAAGATTTTTAAAGTTTTTAAAAGAAAACATAATGAGAATGCGTATAAAACAAATTTCTTGCTAATTGGACTTTTGGTCCTCGCACATGTCCTCTCCAAAAAATGGCAATTTGTAAAAAAAAAAATTAGTTTAAACAAAAATTTCTCAAAAGGCAAAGCACCGATTTGAAAAAAATTATAATGTTCATATTTTCCAATATATCTGTTATTGATTAGAAAAGTTTTTTCTGAAACGCGCTGCAAATAGAGACAGTGTTGCCATATTTGTAAAAAAACTCATTTTTTGAAACACCTTTTTCCCCAGTTGGGAATTGGGGAATTTTTAAGTTAAAATTGGGAATTTTTTTTAGTCTATTGCTTTTACATCTTATTGGTCTACATTACTACAAAATTTCATTGTAATATCTTTATCCATGTCATTTCCACAGAATATCAAAGATTAAAAATATTTTCCTTAAAAAAGCAGAAAAACAATTTTTTTTTGTTTTACGATACAAAGTGTAAAAAAAGTAACGCACTTAAAAAAAACTTTTACTTAGTGCTAATCTCCTAGTCTTTCCCGATCTAATGATACTAAACATGTATATAAAGCATTAATACCGAGTCTTAAAAAACTCTGAAAACTTTGGCCCCCGTAGCATTTTTACACTGTTTATTTAAATATAAGTGATGAATTTGTGCATATAAAATTAATAATCATACTCAAATATTTCACTATAAGATGACAATGATCCTTCGATAACAAACAAATATTTTTTTATTTTTTTAAAGAAAATATCATGAGGATTTATGAAATATCAAAATGTAAATAATTTGTACTTATATTAAAAGGTGAAATACATTTTATTGAAGTATTTGTAGTTAAAGTTTAAACTTACAGTTTTTATTACATATTTATATAAAAGTAGTTATTTACTTAATTTTTATTTTCAGTAAAATAATCAGTACAATCTATTATATCAAGAACCTCTTCCAGGTGTTCGTTTTCAGAAGTTTTTGTATAACTGCTCCACCATTTCTTTCTTATCGTTGATAGAGCAGGATCAGAAGACAACAAGAGATAATTTATTAGATCCTGATTTTGCGATTTTCTTGAGCATTTTCTGGTATTAAATAGTTGGATATACTTGAAATCTGAATTCCGCGCTTCCTGGGCCTCTTCTGTCAGTTCACCAAGTGGGAGAAGATTTGATTCAATTATTTCACGACCATGTTGAAGGACTTTATGAACTGTTGGTGTAATTTCTTTCCAGTGATACAAATGTCGTATACGAGTTAACGCGTTGAGGGCATAGCAATGAAATTTTTCAGCATTTATTTGATATTTGCTATTTATTGCCGATAATATTACGTAACATTTACGAAGAACTTCCTCATCAATTCCAGTAATCTTTGAAGTTGTTTCATAATTTTCAAAGAATCGCCTGGCCGTATTACCATCGTTTGTACTGCCATATCCTACAAGTGGTTTGTCTATGTTTAGACCCGTCATAGTTTTGAATTCTTCCTGAATCCTTTTTTTTTCACTGGATCTCATTTCAATCAGTTCCTTATTATTTCTCACGGATTTTAGCTGATTATCAGGTATATTCCTATATTTCAGATCATATGCTATATGTAGCATAAATTCTAAAAATCGGATACGTGCATGTAGGGGCGATATACCAAATTCCAGAACCTCTTGATTAATTGCAGTACTAGCTGATGCATCTTCTGAAGTTTGTAGAAATTCCGATTTCTTCTTTCCGCATAATGAGCATTTCCAAGTTGAATGGGTTTCCGTTATAGCGTTGCTTACTTTTCCATCTATCATTGTCAATTGAAGCTCAAAATTTACATTAATCAAATATCCATGTATGTCTATGCAGACTGGACTCAAATTGTCTATTGAATATTTGATATCATCAACCCAATTTTTTGTGCTTGCTGCATTTTCTTTTAAATATTCGAATCTGATCGGTCTGCAAAATGCCTTTGATCCTGGAGATGTGTTAACCCACACATATTCAGTACGCTCTTTTGATGTGGATGGTTCAGAACGATTCTTTCTTAATCTTAGTGGTACTAGGGATGCCATAAAAACGCTTCTGTAGTCATTTGTGTTCTGATGAGATGTTGATTGTTTGTATTCCGGTAATCCAGATAAACCGTCACATCCCCATTTACATATTAAAGTTAAGTCCTTGTTGTCAAGTTTCTTGGCTTCTTCTTCAGACAATGTAGTAGATATCAGCCTTGATGCCGTATTTTCCAATAATTTTGATAAATCCACAGATGCACTTTCGTCTCCTATCACGTTTGTTGGTATTAAGTTTTTTTTGGTTTTTAATAACGCATTATATCCTGGTAAAATTGAGTGTCCTTTGTCTCGTAATGCCTTACAGAGTTTAATATATTTATTTTTACTCAATTTCAACTCGAGCATAAGAGCAAGTGCTTCTTCCTCCGAAAATTCTGATTGAGAAGAAGGAGTTGGTATACTCTTAATAATTCGCTTAAGACGTTTAGGAGAAGCCTCTGGGAGAATATCTGCTATTTGTTTAGCTTCAGCTGGTTGATTATTTCGTTTGAGCACTTCCTTAAAGGAATCTTTGATTTCAGTATCCGAATGAGTAGAAAGAACTTCGGATAATCGCATCTTTTTAGATCTTTCTCCGAGATCATCATAGTTTTTTAGAGGGGCTCCAGCACCAGAAGTTTTAAGCTCAATTGAGTCCTTCAGCCAGTCTTTAAATTTAGATTCAAATCTTTTTAAACAGTAATTAACCGACTTAATTTTAAGTTCAAATAACTTTACAAATTTTACGACTTTGTCTTCCTCACTATTGAGAATCATGGAGTTAGTTTGACTTTTAGCATATCGCATGATTATTTTAATTTTTTCTGCTCTCGAACTGCTTGGTTGTTCAAAAAGAATATCGCACAACACTTTAAATTCCAATGTTATAGCCATGATGTTTTAACTGTTAATAGCAGTTACATTTAAAACTTTCTTTTTTATATTAAAAAAAAACATTTTTTATATATACCTGTATCCAAAGAATTATAAAGAAATCAATGAATTAATGTATTTTTTACCTCTAAAAATAGGTGCATATATAACTCAACCAATATGTGCGTCTCGTAAAACCTACCTGTATGGAGGTGAGTAACCATATCCTTTCTGACCATTATGAAAAACCCAAGTTGTAACAATTTTTACCTATTGCATTAACTTTCACATTAAAAAACATTTTATAACCTTAACATAATTTTGCAATTTTTTCAAATACACCAATTTTAAATACCGGAAAAATGCCTTTAAATCTTATTTTAAATAAATTGTCACACTGTTACTATAAAAGTACTCTTCTAATTAAACTTTTGCTACAAATTATGGATATATTACCTTTACACTGTTATCAAAATCGGTGCCTTACTCGTACTTACTTATTTAGAATCTTTTACTAAAATTTTATTTTTTAGCTTGGAACAAAAGGCAAAATCGAATAAAATTTTTTTAAGTCATTCTTATAATGTTTTCTTTAAAAAAATAAAAAACTATTTATATCTTTTTGAAGAAAATATTTGTTTATTAGCGAAGGATCATTGTCATCTTAAAAATAGTGAAATATTTGAGTATGATAATTAACTTTATATGCACAAATTCATCACTTATATTTAAATAAACAGTGTAAAAATGCTACGGGGGCCAAAGTTTTCAGAGTTTTTTAAGACTCGGTATTAATGCTTTATATACATGTTTAGTATCATTAGATTGGGAAAGACTAGGAGATTAGCACTAAGTAAAAGTTTTTTTTAAGTGCGTTACCTTTTTTACACTTTGTATCGTAAAACAAAAAAAAATTATTTTTCTGCTTTTTTAAGGAAAATATTTTTAATCTTTGATATTCTGTGGAAATGACATGGATAAAGATATTACAATGAAATTTTGTAGTAATATAGACCAATAAGATGTAAAAGCAATAGACTAAAAAAAAATCCCAATTTTAACTTAAAAATTCCCCAATTCCCAACTGGGGAAAAAGGTGTTTCAAAAAATGAGTTTTTTTTACAAATATGGCAACACTGTCTCTATTTGCAGCGCGTTTCAGAAAAAACTTTTCTAATCAATAACAGATATATTGGAAAATATGAACATTATAATTTTTTTCAAATCGGTGCTTTGCCTTTTGAGAAATTTTTGTTTAAACTAATTTTTTTTTTTACAAATTGCCATTTTTTGGAGAGGACATGTGCGAGGACCAAAAGTCCAATTAGCAAGAAATTTGTTTTATACGCATTCTCATTATGTTTTCTTTTAAAAACTTTAAAAATCTTTTTATGTTTCTTAAGAAAATATTTTTTTATTAGTGAAAAAATATAGCTATCTTTTGGGGAAAAACTAAAAAAAAAGCGAAATTTTTTGTAAGTTTCAACTTTGAATATTTTTAACTTTTAAACAAAAGAAGATTTCTATAACTAACTTGCACAAAAATTATTCAGAATTTTATTACAAATTTAAAGAATATTCTTAAAAAATTTTTGGTCCTCAGATGCGTCTACCAGATCAAAAAAAGCTTAAAAAAAGAGGTAAAAAATCAACCTAAAAATTCCTTTTTACCCAAATATCTCGAAATCCAAAGGAGATAACCTACACATTTAAGCGTATTTTTTGTAGATCTTCTCAAGGACAACTTAAGTTTAAAATTTCTTTTCAATCCATACATAAATGGATTTTTGGCGAATTTTTAAAAAAGTCGAACACCCGAGGTGACCAACTTTGAAGGTCCATCAATCACTCTCCCGACCCCTCATGGACCAGTGCTTTTAAAAACCAACTCGAATACTCCTTGACTATCACCATGTCAAATTTCATTCAAATATCTCCAGTCGTTCAAAAGTTAAAGAATTATTTCCAAAAAAAAGCGTCCGTAAACCACTGTGCGTTGGTTTAACAGCACAATACAGGCATTGATAAGCCAACGTGATGAAGCATATGCACGCTGGAAACGTTTTCGTACCGTTGAACTATATAACGTTTTTCGTACCTGTCGTCGCGCTGCAAACAACTGCATCAGGAAGGCAAAATCTCAGTACTATGCATCTCGTTTTAAAACTGCAGCTTGCTCTAAGAAAAAGTGGCAGATAATAAAGGAAATTGGTATTGGTAGTAATCCAAAATATGAAGATGAACTACCTGATATTGAAATTTTGAAATTTTAAATAAAAATTTTATAAACACACCTACAACAATATCACCGTCAATGCAAAATACATTTAATTCAAGTAATTACATGCCTCTAGCACCAAATAATGTACCGCATGCTACACGCCAATTTGTATTTGAATGTATAACTCCATCAGATGTTCTTTCATGTTGCCTGTCTATTAAATCAAATGCTGTTGGTACTGATGCCATGCATCCGAAGTTTCTGAAGCTATTACTGCCTAGCTTAATAAACTACATAACACACATCTTTAACACAATCATTACTAAAAGTATTTATCCTAGTAGTTGGAAATATGCGAAGGTTATTCCAATACAAAAATCTACAAGTGAATATCGTCCCATAGCTATTCTACCATATCTATCCAAAGTTTTTGAACGTGTCCTACATCAACAAATTTTTCAACATGTTGACAGTTTTTCCCTTTTGAGTGTTCATCAATCTGGATTCAGACCTAAACACAGTTGTGTTACTGCCTTAATTAATGTCTCCGAGGATATTCGATCTCAGATAGATAAAGGTTTTATTACGTTTCTTGTTCTGCTCGATCACTCCAAAGCATTTGACTGTGTTAATCATACCGTTCTTTGCCATAAACTTAACCAAAACTTCGGTTTCTCGGCTTCAGCAATAAGACTATTGAGTTCTTACCTTTCCGATCGATACCAATCAGTTACTGCTGATAAAATATTGTCTACACCATTGCCTGTGAAAAATGGTGTACCTCAGGGTTCTATACTTGGACCCCTTTTATTTTCACTATATATAAACGACCCTTCATCTCGACTCTTACATTGCAAAATACATATATATGCAGACGATGTCCAGTTATATTTAAGTTGCCAAAAGAATGAAATTAGCCACTGCGTAGCTCTAATAAATGAGGACTTAAATGCCGTTTCCACATGGGCCTACGAAAATGGTTTATATCTTAACCCCAAAAAATCAAAATGCATCGCTATTTCAAAAAATTCGCAGCGGCCTCTGATAAACAACACTCTTGATGATATCTCAATAACACTAGGTAACGAGCCTATCGCTATAGTGAAATCTACGAAAAACCTGGGCATAACGTTTAACACTGAATTAAAATGGAACACGCACATAAACGCCGTTACTGGATCCTTGTTCGGAATGCTGAGAACAGCATGTTACGCCGAGACATATTCGGGAACTCTTGGCAAAAACGTATATCATACCTAAACTTTAATATGGCTGCGAAATGTTTTCAAGCACTGATACCGCCAGCAAAAACAAATTAACCAAAGCATACAATGCTACTCTGCGTTATGTCTACTGCATCAATAGATACGAAAGCACATCTATGTTTGCAAACTCTCTGTTTGGGGTCAGTATTAATGATTTTTTGAAAATAAAGACTTTGATCTTGCTCCACAAAATAATATATTCAAAAACACCTGCTTATCTGTACAACCGCCTTAGATTTGCTAGATCTAACAGAGAAATGAAGATTATATAATATTACCACGGCATGAAAGTTTAATATCCGACTGGCAGTTTCTAATTAATTCTGTACGTCTCTGGAACTCATTACCCTCAAATATCCAACTCTTAGGCAATGCATTACAATTTAAACAAAATTTATTTGAAATGTTTCGATGATTACACAAATACTTATATAACATCATCATCGTCATATGTACTTTTGTTTTGTTTTTTTTTTCTTTTTCTTTTTCTTAAACACTTCTTTCATAAATTACTTAAACTTATATATAATAAATATTCTTTTAACTAGCTTTTAAAACTATTCTTAATTACCATTGTAATATCACATACTGTAACTGAAAAGATAATTATCTTGTTGTATGTGAAATCAAAAATAAATTTAATAAAATTAAATTAATTTTTTTACATTAATTATTTTGTTAATATTTGAAAAAAATTTGAAATAAGGTTTGATATCAAATTTATATAACACCATTTTTCAAATTATTCTCAAATCATCTTGGGGATTGATAATGATTTGAGAATAACCTTTATTCTCAATTTTAGAAACTATAATTTTTCAAACGTTTATTCTCAAATGAACCCTCATTTGAAAATAAATGTGAATCTCAAACATCTGTTCAGGTTTGAAAAAAGTTTAAAAAAAAGGTTTGATATCAAATGTAAAAGTCATCATATTTCAAACGTTTGAGGCTGTTTTTACTGGCAAAATGCGTAAATGTTAATTTATTGCATTCGGGAGTTTTTTTTAGTATTTCAGTTCACTTTAAACACTTAAATAATCAGAGTCCATTTTTTCGAATTAATAGTTTTTTTTTCTACAATAGGATATTAGGACTATATTGTTCAAATTTTTCAATATTTTTCACTTTTCTTTTGTATTAACATTCACGTTGCACTTTTATTTGAATATTTTTCATTTCAACACTTACTCCTTTTGGAAAATTCATTTTTAAATTTGTAATTTTTTGTATAACTATTTTAAAGCCGTAGCACGTTGCCCAAAAAAAAACAACCTTGTAAGGCTGAGTTCCGTTATTATTACCAGTGGATTAATGCAGTTGCAAGCGTTTAAATATGAATCAAGCAAAACTCAAAAGTAAAAAGTAAACTTTTTTGAAACATTCGAAACAAGTTATTAGGTTTTAAGTTTTTTTTTTCACTTTTTTTCTTTTTCCAATTGCTAACATGGTTTTGCTGTTGTTGTTATTGCAGTTGCAATTGTTTGTTGCCGCTGTTATTATTATTGTTATTGTTCATACAATTAATGTTGCACTTAGTGCTGTTGATGTTGTTGCTACTAATGTTCAGCATAAACGAAAGCAATTCCAACAAGAAACATTTACTATTTGTAATTTACAATATTCACTTATTATTTAGTTATTCGGTACCAACGAAGTTAAAGTTAAATAAATAACAACAAAATGTTTATTAGGTTAGGTCGAAATTTTTTATACTATTATATTATAGTTCCTTGAATTTTCATCGGAAACTTATAATTTTTTAGGAAAACTTGTCTTTCCTATATACATAGAAGTAAATCATATAATTTAATCTATTTCTTTTACATCGACGGCGTGTCATTGCAGGGGGGTTATTGCGTATTTCGATCCGAAAGAAATTATTTTGAAAACACAATGCTTTAAGCATACAAATTCGAACAGTTTTATTTTCGAATCAAGATACGCAGTAACTCCACAGTAGGGCCTTCTGCCGTTGCACAGTGGTTTGAAACAAAAAAGTGGTTATAAATCTGCACTTCTAAACTATAAGTCTGATTTCATTAGTATGTAAGAGAGATTTGTTAAGGAGGACCCAAGCTTTCTAAATTTTGTATTTATGGTTGCCCTGTATTTATACTCGCTGAATTATTGGGCATCAAAGTAGACCATCTCAAAAGTAAAAAAGCTTTTGGACCGTGTAGCTCTTTCAATTATTGTCAAATATGGTTGATTTTTTACATTTTGGAATGAGCTTGAAGAAATGAAGAAAAAATATTTAGAAAAATTTTTGATAAAAAAATTTAGAAAAATTTTTGATAAAAAAATTTAGAAAAATTTTTGATAAAAAAATTTAGAAAAATTTTTGATAAAAAAATTTAGAAAAATTTTTGATAAAAAAATTTAGAAAAATTTTTGATAAAAAAATTTAGAAAAATTTTTGATAAAAAAATTTAGAAAAATTTTTGATAAAAAAATTTAGAAAAATTTTTGATAAAAAAATTTAGAAAAATTTTTGATAAAAAAATTTAGAAAAATTTTTAATAAAAAAATTTAGAAAAATTTTTGATAAAAAAATTTAGAAAAATTTTTGATAAAAAAATTTTAAAAAAATTTTGATAAAAAAAATTTAGAAAAATTTTTGATAAAAAAATTTCCATAGAAAAATTTTTGAAAAATAAAATTTTATAGAAAAATTTTTAATAGAAAAAAATTTCATAGAAAAATTTTTGATAGAAAAAAATTTCATAGAAAAATTTTTGATCGAAAAAAATTTCATGAAAAATTTCTATAGAAAAATTTTGGAGAAAAAAATTTTTGATAAAAAAAATTTCTGTAAAAAAAATTTTGATAAAAAAAATTTTTGATAAAAAAAAATTTTTGATAGAAAAAATTTTATATAGAAAAATTTTTGATGAAAAAATTTCTTTAGAATAATTTATTATAAAAAATTTTCTATAAAAAAATTATATAGAAAAGTTTTTGATAAAAAATTTCTATGGAAAAATTTTTGGTAAAAATTTTTTTTTTTTTTTTTGTAATAAAAAAAATTCCATAGAAGAATTATTGATAACAACAATTTTCCATATAAAAATTTTTGATAGAAAAAACTTTCTATAGAAAAATCTTTAATAAAAAAATTTTGGTAAAAAAATTTTTGATACCAAAATTTTATATAGAAAAATTTTTGATAAAAAAATTCCTATAGAAAAATTTTTAATAAAAAATTTTCTTTTAAAAAATTATATAGAAAAATTTTCTATACAAAAATTTTTGATAAAAAATTTCTATAAAATAATTTTTGATAAAAAAAAAATTCTATAGAAAATTTTTTCATGAAAAAATTTCTGTAGAAAATTTTTGATAAAAAAAACTTTCCATAGAAACATTTTTGAAAAAAAATTTCTATAGAAAAATTTTTGAAAAAAAATTTCTATAGAAAAATTTTTGAAAAAAAATTTTTCTATAGAAAAATTTTTGATAAAAAATTTTCTGTCGAATAATTTTTGATAAAAAATTTTCTGTAGAATAATTTTTGATAATAAAAAATTCTATAGAAAAATTTTTGATAAAAAAAATTTCATATAGAAAATTTTTTTATCAAAAATTTTATATATCAAAAATATCAAAAATTTTTCTATATGAAATTCTTTTATCAAAAATTTTTCTATAGAAATTTTTTTATCAAAAATTATTCTATAGAAATTTTTTTATCAAAAATTTTTCTATCGAAAATTTTTTATCAAAAATTTTTCTATCGAAAATTTTTTATCAAAAATTTTTCTATCGAAAATTTTTTATCAAAAATATTTCTATAGAAAATTTTTTTAATCAAAAATTTTGCTATATAAATTTTTTTATAAAAAATTTTTCTATAGAAAGTTTTTTTTATCAAGAATTTTTTATAGAAATTGTTCATGAAAAATATTTTCATAGAATCTTTTTTTTTATCAAAAAATTTCATATAGAAAAATTTTTGATAAGAAAAATTTTCTATAGAAACATTTTTGATAAAAAAATTTTCCATAGAAAAATTTTCTATAGAAAAATTTTTTTTAAAAAAATTTTTTATAGAAAAATTTTTTTGAAAAAAATTTTTTATAGAAAAATTTTTTAAAAAAAATTTTTATAGAAAAATTTTTGATAAAAAAATCTCTATGGATAAATTTTGGATAAAAAAAATTTCTAAAGAAAAATTTTTGATAAAAAAATTTTCTGTAGCAAAAATTATGTTAAAAAAATTTTTTCTCTTTTTTAAAAATGTTTTATATAGAAAAATTTTTGATAAAAAACTTTCTATAGAAAAATTTTGGATAAAAAAAAATTCTATAGAAAAATTAAAAAAAATAATTTTCTATAGAAAAAATTTTGATAAAAAAATTTTCTATACAAAAATTTTTCTATAGAAAATTTTTGATAAAAAACTTTCTATAGAAAAATTTTGGATAACAAAATTTTCTACAGAAAAATTTATGATAAAAAAATTTTCTATAGAAAAAGTTTTGATAAAAAAATTTTCTATAGAATAATTTTTGAAATTTCTATATAAAAATTATATAGAAAAATTTTTGATAAAAAAACTTTCTATAGAAAAAATTTGGATAAAAAAATTTTCTAAAGAAAAATTTATGATAAAAAAATTTTCTATAGAAAAAGTTTTGATAAAAAAAACTTCAATAGAATAATTTTTGATAAAAAAAATTTCTATATAAAAATTATATAGAAAAGTTTTTGATAAAAAAATTTTCTACAGAAAACTTTTGATAAAAGAATTTTCTATAGCAAAATCTTTGATAAAAAAAATTTTCCATAGAAAAATTTTTGATAAAAAAAACTTTCTATAGAAAATATTTGGATAAAAAAATTGTATGTAGAAAAATTTTTGATAAAAAAATTTATATAGAAAAATTATATAGAAAAATTTTTGATAAAAAAATTTTCTAAGGAAAATTTTTGATAAACAATTTTTCTATAGAAAAATTTTTGATAAAAAAATTTTTCATAAAAAATAATAAAAATAGATAAAAAAAAAATTTCGATAAAAATATTTTTCTGTAAAAAATTTTCGATAAAAATATTTTTCTATTGAAAAATTTTCTCAAAAATATTTTTCTGTAGAAATATTTTTAATACAAATTTTTTTCTAGAAAAATATTTTCGTTAGAAAAATTTTTGATTAAAAAATTTTGCATAGAAAAATTTTTGACAGAAAAAACTTTCTACAGAAAAATTTTGGATACAAAAATTTTCTTAAGAAACAATTTTTGATAAAAAATTGTTATATAGAAAGATTTTTGATAAAAAAATTTCTGTAGAATAATTTTTAATAAAAAAAAAAATTCTATAGAAAAATTTTTGATAAAAAAAAAATTTCTATAGAAAAATTTTTAATAAAAAAATTTCTAAGAAAAATTCTTGATATTAAAAAAATTCTATAGAAAAATTTTTGATAAAAAATTTCTATAGAGAAATTTGTAATAAAAAAATTTCTGTAGAAAAATTTTTAATAAAAAAATTTTATATAGAAAAATTTTTGATAAAAAAAATTTTATATAGAAAAATTTTTGATAAAAAAATTTCTATAGAGTAATTATTGATAAAAACATTTTTTATAGAAAAATTTCTATAAAAAATTTTCGATAAATAAAATTTCTATAGAAAAATTTTGGCTAAAAAAATTTTGGATAAAAAAATTTTCTGTAGAAAATTTTTTGATAAAAATAATTTTCTATAGAAAAATTAAAAAAAAAAATGTTGTAGAATAATTAATTCCCAAATAAAGAAAACTTTTTCGTTTCAAATTATCAGAACTACACCTTGAAAAAAATACTTATTTTAGTTAAAAGTATAAAAAGACGGCAACTCTACCGAAAATTTTTTTGTTTTGTTCTCTTTGTACCGACCACTGATCATCATACTCCAGCAAGAAAAGTATTCGAAAACGATCCCGTGGGAACTCATAAAGGAGGACGTCCGAAAATTCGATGGAAAGGCTTATTAGGCCAATGCTTGGGCTACAAAATTGGAGAATATGTTCATAAGATTGAAGGGCATAGAATTCTATAATATGCTCGGCCTTTGACCTTAACAGTTGGTAAACATAGGCCATTTAAGTACGTAAAGTAAGATTGACACAAAAATAATTAAATAGTGACTACTCAATTTAGAAAGGAAGTGGTATTTGCACCCACCCTAATGTTTAGGCAAAACATTATGGCTTTGTTAGATTGAATGGATACAGTTCACTGCAGACATTTATAGATATTTTAGCAACATATGTATCTATTACTACTAATGTTGCCACTCACCAGAAATTGTTAAGGCCTCAAGTATTTTCCAAAACATTAAACGGTTTCATAAGAAAAATGATCATTTTAAAGAGTTACAAAATGCAAAATATCTTAATAGTCCTAAAAAATTGGTAGTTTTAGAAGACATCAGGTTTTGTTATAGTAAGAACTAAAATAGATAATCCTATTGCCGATTCTATAAAGTTTAATCGGTCTTACTTTACTTGAAAAATGTGCTAGATGAGAAATTGGAATTTGTATTTTGTGAGGTTTTAGTATAGTTTAGGCGTCCATTGATTATATAAATTTAATGATCAAGGCTGAAATTTTCATGATCATAGATCTTTGATTCAATTCACTCGATCATTAGCTAACTATTTCGGATATCAACTTGAATTTATCCTTTTAGGAAAATTCTTCAATTTTAGCCTGTGAAATGCCTAAATGTTCATGATCACCAACTGCTTATATAGATCTTTGCATTTCGTTTTTTTTTTTATTTCTACTAAAAATATTTTGAAATTTCAAGAAAAATGAAATGACATTGTCTATTGAATTAAAAAAAAAGAAAGAAAAATTTATTTATGACTGAAAAACAAAACAAACTGGCTTAGAAATACATACATACATTAAATTCAAAGTAATGAAATACAGACTTTAGTAAGTTCATAAAAAAGCCTGTAAACATCGACAAAAATATATTAAAAGAATATGACAAGATGATGCCTTAAGTGCAACAATAAAGTTGTCTGTTTCTGACATAAAGTCGTATTACGTCTGTATTGAAATTGTTTTATTAAATACCTATACATATATAGTTATAACAATACATACTAGAGTCTAATTTCTTAAAGTACAGTACAATTTCGATAGTCCTCACATACATTAGTCCTAAAACTCCAATAATTCGAAAGCTTTTTTTTATCGAAATGTTTCTATAGACAATTTTTTTATCAAACATTTTTCTTTCGAAAATTGTTTTATCAAAAATTTTTCTATAGAAATTTTTTTTATCTAAAATTTTTCTATAAAAAATTAATTTATCTAAAATTTTTCTATGGAATTTTTTTTATGAAAAATTGTTCTATAGAAATTTTTTTTATCAGTAATAAAGAAAATAATTTTTAAAAAATTGTTTCTTAGAAAATATTTTTATCAAAAATTTTTCTTAGAAATTTTTTTTAGCAAAAATTTTTCTGTAGAAAATTTATTTAGCAAAATTTTTTCTATAGAAATTTTTTTAACAAAAATTTTTCTATAGAAAATTTTTTTAGCAAAAATTTTTCTATAGAAAATTTTTTTATCAAAAATTTTTCCATAGAATTTTTTTCTATTGACAATTTTTTTATAATTTTTTATCAAAAATTTTTCTATAGAAAATTAATTTATCTAAATTTTTTCTATGGAATTTTTTTTATGAAAAATTTTTCTATAGAAATTTTTTTATCAGTAATAAAGAAAATAATTTTATCAAAAATTGTTTCTTAGAAAATTTTTTTTATCAAAAATTGTTTCTTAGAAAATTTTTTTTATCAAAAATTTTTCTTAGAAATTTTTTTAGCAAAAATTTTTCTATAGAAAATTTATTTTGCAAAATTTTTTCTATAAAAATTTTTTTAACAAAAATTTTTCTATAGAAAATTTTTTTAGCAAAAATTTTTCTATTGAAAATTTTTTTATCAAAAATTTTTCCACAGAATTTTTTTCTATTGACAATTTTTTTATAATTTTTTATCAAAAATTTTTCTATAGAAAATTAATTTATCTAAAATTTTTCTATGGAATTTTTTTTATAAAAAATTTTTCTATAGAAATTTTTTTATCAGTAATAAAGAAAATAATTTTATCAAAAATTGTTTCTTAGAAAATTTTTTTTATCAAAAATTTTTCTTAGAAATTTTTTTTACAAAAATTTTTCTGTAGAAAATTTATTTAGTAAAATTTTTTCTATAGAAATTTTTTTAACAAAAATTTTTCTATAGAAAATTTTTTTATCAAAAATTTTTCCATAGAAATTTTTTCTATTGACAATTTTTTTATAATTTTTTATCAAGAATTTTTCTATAGAAAATTAATTTATCTAAAATTTTTCTATGGAATTTTTTTTATGAAAAATTTTTCTATGGAATTTTTTTTATGAAAAATTTTTCTATAGAAATTTTTTTATCAGTAATAAAGAAAATAATTTTATCAAAAATTGTTTCTTAGAAAATTTTTTTTATCAAAAATTTTTCTATAGAAAATTAATTTATCTAAAATTTTTCTATGGAATTTTTTTTATAAAAAATTTTTCTATAGAAATTTTTTTATCAGTAATAAAGAAAATAATTTTATCAAAAATTGTTTCTTAGAATTTTTTTTTAGCAAAATTTTTTCTATAGAAATTTTTTTAGCAAAAAATTTTTCTATAGAAAATTTTTTTAGCAAAAATTTTTCTATAGAAAATTTTTTTAGCAAAAATTTTTCTATAGAAAATTTTTTTATCAAAAATTTTTCCATAGAAATTTTTTTCTATTGACAATTTTTTTATAATTTTTTATCAAAAATTTTTCTATAGAAAATTAATTTATCTAAAATTTTTCTATGGAATTTTTTTTATGAAAAATTTTTCTATAGAAATTTTTTTATCAGTAATAAAGAAAATAATTTTATCAAAAATTGTTTCTTAGAAAATATTTTTATCAAAAATTGTTTCTTAGAAAATTTTTTTTATCAAAAATTTTTCTTAGAAATTTTTTTAGCAAAAATTTTTCTATAGAAAATTTATTTTGCAAAATTTTTTCTATAGAAATTTTTTTAGCAAAAATTTTTCTACAAAAACTTTTTTAGCAAAAATTTTTCTGTAGAAAATTTTTTTTAACAAAAATTTTTCCGTAGAAATTTTTTCTATTGACAATTTTTTTATAAGTTTTTATCAAAAATTTTTCTATAGAAAATTAATTTATCTAATATTTTTCTATGGAATTTTTTTTTATGAAAAATTTTTCTATAGAAATTTTTTTATCAGTAATAAAGAAAATAATTTTATCAAAAATTGTTTCTTAGAAATTTTTTTTATCAAAAATTGTTTCTTAGAAATTTTTTTTAGCAAAAATTTTTCTGTAGAAAATTTATTTAGCAAAATTTTTTCTATAGAAATTTTTTTAGCAACAATTTTTCCATAGAAATTTTTTCTAGTGACAATTTTTTTACAAAACATTTTTTTATCAAAAATATTTCTGTTGAAAATTTTTTGATCAAAAATTTTTTTATCAAAAGTTTTTATATTGAAAATGTTTCTATAGAAAATTTTTCAATCAAAAATCTTTCTATAGAAAATTTTTTTTATCAAAAATGTTTATATAAAAAATTTTTTAATCAAAAGTTTTTCTATAGAAAATTTTTTTATGAAGAATTTTTCTATACAAAAATTTTTTATAGAAAATTTTTTTTTAATTTTTTATAGAAAATTTTTTTACCAAAAATTTTTCTGTAGAAAATTTTTTTATCAAAAATTTTTCTATAGAAATTTTTTTATCAAACATTTTTCTATAGAAAATTTTTTTATCAAAAATTTTTTTATAGAATTTTTTTTTTATCAAAAATTTTTCTATAGAAAACTTTTTTATCAAAACTTGTTTTAATAGCAAATTTTATTATCAACAATTTTTATATCTAAAAATTTTTTATCAAAACTTTTTCTATAAAATATTTACCAAAAATTTTTCTATAGAAAATTTTTTTACCAAAAATTTTTCTAAAGAAAATTTTTTTATCAGAAATTTTTCTATAGAAAACTTTTTTTTTAATTTTTTTTAATAGCAAATTTTATTATCAAGAATTTTTCGATCTAAAATTTTTTTATCAAAATATTTTCTATAAAAAATTTGTTCATCGAAAATTTTTCTATAGGAAATTTTTTTACCAAAAATTTTTCTGTAGAAAATTTTGATACCAAAAATTTTTCTATAGGAAATTTTTTTACCAAAAATTTTTCTATAGAAAATTTTGATACCAAAATTTTTTCTATAGAAATTTTTTTAATTGAAAAATTAGGAAAAGTTGTTTTTTTTTTTTTTTTTTTTTTTTTTTTTTTTTTTGATCAAAACTTTTTCTATAGAAAATATTTTTATCAACAGTTTTTCTATAGAAAATTATTTTATCTAAAATTTTTCTATATTTCTATATTTAAAAAATTTCTCTATAGAAAAATTTTGGTTTAAGAAATTTTTCTAAAAAAATATATATATATTTGATCAAAAATTTTTCCTTATAAAATTTTTTTATCAGAAATTTTTCTATAGAATACTTTTTTATCAAAAATTTTTTAATAGAAATGTTTTTTTTTGTTAATTTTTCTATAGAAAATTTTTTATAAAAATTTTTCTGTAGAAATTTTTTTATCAAAAATTTTTCTATAGAAAATTTGATTAGCAAAATTTTACTATCGACATTTTTTTATCAAAAATTTTTCTATAATTTTTCTATAGAACTTTTTTATTAAATTTTTTTTTTACAGAAAATTTTGGTTTGGCATATTTTGTTTTTGTATTTTCTTTAACAAGGCGGCACCAACCGACAACAGAATGTTTTATATATTAATTTCCAGATTTTCATTAATGATCGTGATATTTACGAAAATTTCAAAAAAGGGTTCGGCTCCTGGAGGTATGGACCCCCTATTTGTCTTTGCTCTATAGCACTAAGATCATATGTGGATAGATTGTTAAAGAAGTATTCAGTTTTTATGAGACGTTTCCGTGCTTAGCTACGAGCATTTGACGGTCCACAGTGTTTTGAACCCAAAGAAAAAAGTGGTAATAAATCTATATCTTCTAAACTGTAAATCAGTATGTATGAGCTTTCTGGTCCTCCCAAGCTTTCTAAATTATTTTGAATCATTTTACTGACTTTGTCCAATCAACACTTGATCAAATGCATAGTTTACAATTCAATTCATTTTGAGTAATTCCGGAAATTGGTCATACCATCGTAGAAACCTTTGTCGGCTCATACGCAACAACTTTGCTAAAGATAAAAGCATAATCGAATGCACAGTTTACGATTTAATTTATTTATATTAATTTTCAGTGACGCCACCTGTCGGAAATTATTCATACCAACTACGAAACCTTCGTCGCCTTATGCGCAGCAACTCTGCTAAAGATCATAGTATGATCAAATGCAAATCTTACGATTTTATTTATTTTAAGTAATTTTTAGTGGCTCCATCTGTCGGAAAACAGTCACACCAACTTAGAAACCTTCGCAACAACTTTGCTCAAGAGCATAAAATGATCAAATGCATAGTTTACTATTCTAAAAAGGACATATATATTGAAGATATAGATATACCTATTACTTTAACCCTGGAACGTCATCCTTTGTCAAAATGACGACGGAAGATTTTATTTTTAAGTTAAAATCAAAAAGTTTTTATAAAAGATTTAGAAATAAACAAATGAATTTCTTTAAATGTTTATTAAAAAGAGTCTATTAATACATAGGAAATCTATTAATACATAGGAAATCTATTAATACCTAGGAAATCTGTTGTGGTATCCATTTTTGCTCTCGAAGTGTTTTATAGTCTCTTGATGTCAAAATGACGAAGGATGACGTAGGACGTTAGGGTATGTAAAATAAGGATGACGTTCCAGGGTTAAAAGTTATAAAGTTACCAATTTTTCCCCTTTTTTCCCCTTATTTCAAAAAAGTTCCATATTTATATTTGGTACTGCTTTGGTACCAAGTGAATTCGGTATAAATATTCAAATATTTTATTAAAATGCTGTTAACATATTGTTCGTATTCATATTATTTCATGAGATGTTAAGTTATCGTTTTATCCCTTTTTTACCCATTTGGGCCCCCAAAATCAAAAAAGTACCAAATACGTGTTCAATGTTTTTTCGCATTTATTGATTGATTACAGTACAAAGTTTCTTTATACATTTTTTGGTTCAAAAGATAAGCGTGGGTTAAAGATAGTACCAAAAAAGACTATTATCACCCTTTTTTTATCCCCTATTGGGCATAGTTTTAAAAAAGTACCAAACACCTGTCCACTTATTTTTGTAGCTGCTCAAAACGCAATTTAAATTTTGTTTCAATACCTATTACTTAAGGAGATATAATGTTTTCAATTTTTCCCATTTTTACCCCCTTAAAGTCAAAATTTCCAAAAGTCCCTTCTTACTTGATGCTCCAAAAAAAGATACCAAAAATTTACAATTTCCCCTATAAAGTCATATAATATTTATATTTATGCCCAAATATTTTCATATCAATTTTTTAACAACTCAAAGTGAAATTCGAATTGTATTGTTTAAATGTCTGCACGTGACTCTAATTTTGTTTCCCCATCCCATTGTGCAATTAGTCTCAAATTCTTAAAATGTCTGTATGTGATTCTAAAAAATGTTTCTAGACTTAGATTTTCTATACATACAAGTACAAAAATTTAATTAAGACTCAGGTGTTTATTAACTTTTACAAATTTCTCAAAATTTGTTTCAAAACTTTTCCAAAAAAATGTTTCTTTTCTTGATATGACAAACATTGTTTCTCCATTAGAAAAAGTTTCAATACAAGTTCAATAATCAGGTGCATTATATTTTTAATAAAATTAGTTACTACTTCTTTCTCTCTATTATTAAGTTAAAATTAAAAAATGAAAAAAAAATTAAATAAACGAAAGAAAGAAAAATCTGGTGCCAACCAAGCCCCTCTAGTAAAGAAAATGTCAGGTTCATGGAAATATTACAAAAGTACAAAAACAACTTGAAACTGTGTAAAAACAAGAAAAGAAAAACTTCCTCATTTTGTACCAGAAGCAGAAAATGCTGCAAGTCGGTCGGTCGTTCGTTCGAAATTGGTTGGAGGATTTGAGTGGCTGGTTCAGACTTTGAGTGTCTGCAATTGAAACCAGCCACAACAACTGTCACAACAGGTAATTTTTTATTATGTTATTTTATTTATAAATTAATTTTTCTTGTTTTTTTTTCTTCAACTGCTTAATTTTAGTAGGTTTAACTCTACTTCCGTTTGTTATTGGATTAGAAAATTTAATTGAAATAAAAATTATTAAAGAAATCCTTTTAATCTTTAATCAAAGCAATTCGGATTTTTTTTGTCAAATACAAATTTTTAATCAATTTCTTTTAATTGTTCTAAACTCTACAGGAAATTTACATGAAAGAGTCGCTAAAGAAACTGCCAAAAATAAATCTATTAAACAACAAAGAAAATGTATATCCGGTTTCAATAAATTTCGAGGCTACATTTACTGCATATTAAGGGCATTCACTAAATGAGCTTTTAGTAAAACAAACATTTTCTATAGAAAAAAATTTATATCGAAAATTTTTCTATAGAAAAAATTTTATATCAAAAATTTTTCTATAGAAAAAATTTTGACTAGAAAATTTTTCTATAAAAAAAATTTATATCGAAAAATTTTCTATAGAAAAAATTTATTATCGAAAATTTTTCTATAGAAAAAATTTATTATCAAAAATTTTTCTATAGAAAAAATTTTATATCGAAAATTTTTCCATAGAAAAAATTTTATATCGAAAATTTTTCTATACAAAAAATTTTATATCAAAAATTTTATATTAAAAATTTTTCTATAAAAAATAATTTTGTATAAAATTTTTCTATAAAAAATAATTTTTTAGCGAAAATTTTTCTATAAAAAAAATTGTATATCGAAAATGTTTCTATAGAAAAAATTGTATATCAAAAATGTTTCTATAGAAAACATTTTATATCGAGAATTTTTTCTATAAAACAAATTTTATATCGAAAAATTTTTCTATAAAAAAAATTTTATATCAAACATTTTTCTATAAAACAAATTTTATATCGAAAAATTTTTCTATAAAAAAAATTTTATATCAAAAATTTTTCTATAAAAAAATTTTATATCGAAAATTTGTCTATAGAAAAAATTTTATATTGAAAATTTTTCCATAGAAAAAATTTTGCATAGAAAATTTTTCTAAAGAAAAAATTATATATGTAAAATTTTTCTATAGAAAAAATTTTAACGAAAATTTTTCTATAAAAAAAAATTATATATCGAAAATTTTTCTATAAAAAAAAATTATATATCGAAAATTTTTCTATAAAAAAAAATTATATATCGAAAATTTTTCTAAAGAAAAAATTTTATAGAGAAAATTTTTCTATAGAAAAAATTTTATATCGAAAATTTTTTTAAAGAAATAATTTGGATCGAAAATTATTTGTATATATAAAATTTTATATCAAAAATTTTTCTATGGAAAAAATTTTATATCGAAAATTTTTCTACGGAAAAAATTTTATATCGAAAATTTTTCTATAGAAAAATTTTATATTGAATTTTTTTTTTAAAGAAAAAATTTAATTTCTTAAAGAAATTTTTTACAGAAAAATTTTTATATCGAAAATTTTACTTTAGAAAAAATTTTCTATCGAAAATTAAAATAAAAAATTATTTCGATAATTCTTCTATAGAAAAAATTTTATATCGAAAATGTTTTTATAGAAAAAAATTTTACATCGAAAATTTTTCATAGAAAAAATTTTATATCTCAAATTTTTCTATAGAAAAAATTTTATATCTCAAATTTTTTCTATAGAAAAAATTTTATATCGAAAATTTTTTCTATAGAAAAAATTTTATATCGAAAATTTTTCAATGGAAAAAATTTTATATCGAAAATTTTTCAATGGAAAAAATTTTATATCGAAAATTTTTTTATAGAAAAAAATTTATATCGAAAATTTTTTTTTTATAGAAAAAATTTTTTACTGAAAATTTTTCTAAAGAAAAAAATTTATATCGGAAATTTGTGTACAGAAAAATATTTTTTATAGAAAAAAATTTGTATCGAAAATTTTTCTATAGAAAAAATTTTATATTGAAAATTTTTCTATGGAAAAAATTTAGTCGAAAATTTTTTTATAGAAAAAATTTAATATTAAAAAGTTTTTCTATAGAAAAAAATTTATATCGAACATTTTTCTATAGAACAAATTTTATATCGAAATTGTTCTATAGAAAAATTATTTTATCGAAAATTTTTCTATAGAAAAATTTTTTTATCGAAAAGTTTTCTATAGAAAAAATTTTTTATCGAAAATGTTTCTATAGAAAAAAATTTTTATCGAAAATTTTTCTATAGAAAAAATTTTATATCGAAAATTTTTCTCTGGAAAAAATTTTTTATCGAAAATTTTTCTAAAGAAAAAATTTTTTAACAAAAATTTTTCTATAGAAAAAATTTTATATCGAAAATTTTTCTATATAAAAAATTTTTCTATATAAAAAATTTTATATCGAAAATTTTTCTATAGAACAATTTTGAATCGAAAATTTTTCTATAGAAAAAATTTTATATCTAAAATTTTTCTATAGAAAACAATTTGATATAGAAAATGTTTCTATTTTTTTGATATCTTAATTTTTTCACATCTCCTGAATACCCCTAATTTTATATATTGAATTAAATTTATAAGTTAGCAGTCAAGTTTGCCATTAGGAGTCATAAAATATTTTGTTCGTATGAAAACAAAAAAGAAATTGTTATAAACTTAAAATGTATGTTAGTTATGTTTGTTAAAGCTAATTTTGGTGTTGCTGTCGCTTTTGCTGACTTTGCTGCCAACATATTTTAGTGTTATATAATTTGTAATCATGCCTCAATAAAATTGTGAAATTTTTCTCATATTTTCTTTTAATATCAAAACGAAGTATGTAAATACACATAAATTAAGCCAATTACTCGTTACCCATTGGTTTTTTGTTTCTTTCTTTAATAATTTATCAAATTTTCCCAAACAGTTTATTTCCAGTTTTTACATTTTTATCATTTACATTGGCCATAGCATATGGAAATTTTTTTTGTCTTGACCAGGAAAATTTAGACTTCATGAAGTTCAGGGTTGACAGTTGATATATAACTTTGCCACCAGAAAAACCACAACTTCCAAGAGAGCGTTTTTGAAAATTATAAATTTACGACAAAAAGAAAAGTATTTAATTTTTATTAAAAAATTTGTTTTTTTTTTGCCTTTTAGGCATTTTTACACTTCAAACAAAATTTTAATTTTTGTGGCATAGTGTAATTAACATTTACAAAAGAAACGCAAAATTATGTTAATCAAACTTATGACCTGAAATTATCGCGCTCTTTAGCCTAAATTTTATTTAGTTTCCGTTTTTATTTAGAGTAAAACTATAAAATGTGTTAAACAGGAAGTTTGTTTTAATTGTAAATTTATACGAGTATTATAATTATAATGGAAAACATTTTTCTGTGTCACTAGATTTAAGGTAATATTCGTCTATTACGAATCTCTAGAAAAAAATGTATATCGAAAATTTTTCTATACAAAAAATTTTGTCTCGGAAATTTTTCTATAGAAAAAATGTTGTCTCGGAAATTTTTCTATAGAAAAAATGTTGTCTCGAAAATTTTTCTATAGAAAAAATTTTGTCTCGAAAATTTTTCTATAGAAAAAATTTTGTCTCGAAAATTTTTCTATAGAAAAAATTTTGTCTCGAAAATTTTTCTATAGAAAAAATTTTGTCTCGAAAATTTTTCTATAGAAAAAATTTTGTCTCGAAAATTTTTCTATAGAAAAAATTTTGTCTCGAAAATTTTTCTATAGAAAAAATTTTGTCTCGAAAATTTTTCTATAGAAAAGATTTTGTCTCGAAAATTTTTCTATAGAAAAAATTTTGTCTCGAAAATTTTTCTATAGAAGAAATTTTGTCTCGAAAATTTTTCTATAGAAAAAATTTTGTCTCGAAAATTTTTCTATAGAAAAAATTTTGTCTCGAAAATTTTTCTATAGAAAAAATTTTGTCTCGAAAATTTTTCTATAGAAAAAATTTTGTCTCGAAAATTTTTCTATAGAAGAAATTTTGTCTCGAAAATTTTTCTATAGAAAAAATTTTGTCTCGAAAATTTTTCTATAGAAAACATTTTGTCTCGAAAATTTTTCTATAGAAAAAATTTTGTCTCGAAAATTTTTCTATAGAAAAAATTTTGTCTCGAAAATTTTTCTATAGAAAAAATTTTGTCTCGAAAATTTTTCTATAGAAAAAATTTTGTCTCGAAAATTTTTCTATAGAAAAAATTTTGTCTCGAAAATTTTTCTATAGAAAAAATTTTGTCTCGAAAATTTTTCTATAGAAAAAATTTTGTCTCGAAAATTTTTCTATAGAAAAAATTTTGTCTCGAAAATTTTTCTATAGAAAAAATTTTGTCTCGAAAATTTTTCTATAGAAGAAATTTTGTCTCGAAAATTTTTCTATAGAAAAAATTTTGTCTCGAAAATTTTTCTATAGAAAAAATTTTGTCTCGAAAATTTTTCTATAGAAAAAATTTTGTCTCGAAAATTTTTCTATAGAAAAAATTTTGTCTCGAAAATTTTTCTATAGAAAAAATTTTGTCTCGAAAATTTTTCTATAGAAAAAATTTTGTCTCGAAAATTTTTCTATAGAAAAAATTTTGTCTCGAAAATTTTTCTATAGAAAAAATTTTGTCTCGAAAATTTTTCTATAGAAAAAATTTTGTCTCGAAAATTTTTCTATAGAAAAAATTTTGTCTCGAAAATTTTTCTATAGAAAAAATTTTGTCTCGAAAATTTTTCTATAGAAAAAATTTTGTCTCGAAAATTTTTCTATAAAAAAAATTTTGTCTCGAAAATTTTTCTATAGAAAAAATTTTGTCTCGAAAATTTTTCTATAGAAAAAATTTTGTCTGATAGAAAAAATTTTACATCGAAAATTTTTTAAAGAAAAAATTTTATATCGAAAATTTTTCTATAGAAAAAATTTTATATTAAAATTTTTTTTACAGAAAAATTTGATATCGAAAGTTTTTCTAAAAAAAAAATGTTATATCGAAAATTTTTCTTCAAAAAAAATTTTATGTCGAAAATTTTTCCATAGAAAATTTTTAGATAGAAAAATTTTCTATATAAAAAATTTTTGATCGAAAATATTTCTATCGAAAAAAATTTGTATCGAAATAATTGTATATCCAAAATTTTTCTACAGAAAAAATCTTAAATCTAAAATTTTTTTTATAGAAAAAATTTTAAATCGAAAATTTTTCTATAGAAAAAATTTTGCCTTGAAATTTTGTTTTATAGAAAAAAAAATTTTCTTCAGAAAAAATTTTGTCTCTAAAATTTTTCTATAGAAAAAAATTAAAAGCGAATAGTTTTCAATTTCGAAACTCGTCTCATTCAATAATTATAATTATATATTATTATATTATTATATATTATTATATTATTATATTATTATATTATTATATATTATTATATTATTATATTATTATATTATATTATTATATTATTATATTATATAATTATATATTAAATCAATTATATTTGGATTAAATTTTTTCTAAAGAAAATGTTTTATGAAATTTTTACTGTACAAAATTTTTTATGGACTTTTTTTTTGGAAAATATTTCATAAATTTTTTTTTACTGAAAATTTTTTACAAAAGTTTTTGAATATAAAATTTTTGACAAAATTTTTTCCATAGAAAACTCGGGTCTACATTTTTCTATAGTAATTTTTGGTCAATATTTTTTCTATAGAAAATTTTTGACATAATTTTCTCAAAATTTTTTCTATACAAAATTTTTTTCAACATTTTTTCTTTAGAAATTTTTTTTTCAACATTTTTTCTATAGAAATTTATTGATAGAATTTTTTCTATAGATAATTTTTGTCAAAAGTTTTCTATAGAATCTTTTTCACAAAATTCGTCTATAGAAAACTATAGACGATTTTTGATAAAAATTTTTTATAGAAAAATTTTTCAAAACTTTTCTATAGAAAAATTTCTGTCAACATTTTTTCCATAGAAAATTTGGGTCAACATTTTTCTATAGAAATTTTTGGGTAAAATTTGTTCTATAGAAAATGTTTGACAAAATTTTTTCTTTGTTACATTTGTATCAAAATTTTTTCTATAGAAAATTTTTGTCAACATTTTCTCTTTACAAAATTTTTTCAACCTTTTTTGCTATAGAAATTTTTTTTAACATTTTTCTTTAGACAATTTTATCAAATTTTTTTTTCTGTAGAAATTTTTTGTCAAAATTTTTTCTGTAGAAAATTTTTGTCAAAATTTTTTCTATAAAAAATTTTTGTCAACATTTTTTCTTTAGAAAATTTTTGTCAAAATTTTTTGTATAGAAAATTTTTGTCAACATTTTTTCTATAGAATATTTTTGTCAACATTTTTTTATACAATTTTTTTTTTATAGAAATTTTTTCTATAGAAATTTTTTCTATAGAAAATTTTTTCAAAAGTTTTCTATAGAAAATTTTTGTCAAAATTTTTTTCATAGATAATTTGGGTCAACATTTTTTCTATAGAAATTTTTTTTCAACATTTTTTATATAGAAATTTTTTGACAAAATTTTTTCTATAGAAAATTTTTTTGTCAAAATTTTTTCATAGAAAAGCTTTTCATCATTTTTGTCAAAATTTTTTGTTTTGGAAAATTTTTATTTTTTATTTTCTATAGTCAATTTTTGTAAATTTTTTTTTATAGGAAATTTTTGTCCAAATTTTTTTCTTTAGAATTTTTTTGTCAACATTTTTTCTGTAGAAAATTTTTTCTATAAAAAATTTTAGACAAAATTTTTTCTATAGAAAATGTTTGTCAAAATTTTTATTATAGAAATTTTTGTACAATTTTTTTTTATAGAAAATTTTTGTCAAAACTTTTTTTCCGGAAATTTTTAACAAAATTTTTGGCAAAATTTTTTCTTTAGAAATTTTTTGACAAAATTTTTTCTATAGAAATTTTTGTCAACAAGTTTTTCTTAAGAAAATTTTTTCTATAGGAAAATTAAATTTTGACAAAGTTTTTTCTATAGAAAATTTTTGATGAAATTTTTTCTATAGAAAATTTTTGATGAAATTTTTTCTATAGAAAATTTTTTGTTCAAAAAATAATTTATTTAGAAAATTTTTGACAACATTTTTCTTTAGAAAATTTTTGTGAACATTTTTTTCATAGAAAATTTTTGTCAAAATATAATATTTTCTATAGAAAATTTTTGTCAAAATTTTTTGCATAGAAAATTTGGATCAACATTGTTTCTATAGAAACTTTTTTAAAAATTTTTTATAGAAATTTTTTGACAAAATTTTTTCTATAGAAAATTTTTTGTCGAAATTTTTTCCATAGAAATTTTTCTCATCATTTTTGTCAAAATTTTTTACAAAATTTTTTCTATAGAAAATTTTTATTTTTTATTTTCTACAGTCAATTTTTGTCAATTTTTTTTATAGGAAATTTTTGTCCAAATTTTTTTCTTTAGCATTTTTCTGTAGAAAATTTTTTCTATAAAAAATTTTAGACAAAATTGTTTCTATAGAAAATGTTTGTCAAAATTTTTATTATTATTTTTATCAAAATTTTTTCTTCAGAAAACTTTTGTGAACATTTTTTTCATAGAAAATTTTTGTCAAAATATTTTCTATAGAAAATTTTTGTCAAAATATTTTCTATAGAAAATTTTTGTCAAAATATTTTCTATAGAAAATTTTTGTCAAAATATTTTCTATAAAAAATTTTGGTCAAAATATTTTCTATAGAAAATTTTTGTCAAAATATTTTCTATAGAAAATTTTTGTCAAAATATTTTCTATAGAAAATTTTTGTCAAAATATTTTCTATAGAAAATTTTTGTCAAAATATTTTCTATAGAAAATTTTTGTCAAAATATTTTCTATAGAAAATTTTTGTCAAAATATTTTCTATAGAAAATTTTTGTCAAAATATTTTCTATAGAAAATTTTTGTCAAAATATTTTCTATAAAAAATTTTGGTCAAAATATTTTCTATAGAAAATTTTTGTCAAAATATTTTCTATAAAAAATTTTGGTCACAATATTTTCTATAGAAAATTTTTGTCAAAATATTTTCTATAGAAAATTTTTGTCAAAATATTTTCTATAGAAAATTTTTGTCAAAATATTTTCTATAGAAAATTTTTGTCAAAATATTTTCTATAGAAAATTTTTGTCAAAATATTTTCTATAGAAAATTTTTGTCAAAATATTTTCTATAGAAAATTTTTGTCAAAATATTTTCTATAGAAAATTTTTGTCAAAATATTTTCTATAGAAAATTTTTGTCAAAATATTTTCTATAGAAAATTTTTGTCAAAGTATTTTCTATAGAAAATTTTTGTCAAAATATTTTCTATAGAAAATTTTTGTCAAAATATTTTCTATAGAAAATTTTTGTCAAAATATTTTCTATAGAAAATTTTTGTCAAAATATTTTCTATAGAAAATTTTTGTCAAAATATTTTCTATAGAAAATTTTTGTCAAAATATTTTCTATAGAAAATTTTTGTCAAAATATTTTCTATAGAAAATTTTTGTCAAAATATTTTCTATAGAAAATTTTTGTCAAAATATTTTCTATATAAAATTTTTGTCAAAATATTTTCTATAGAAAATTTTTGTCAAAATATTTTCTATATAAAATTTTTGTCAAAATATTTTCTATAGAAAATTTTTGTCAAAATATTTTCTATAGAAAATTTTTGTCAAAATATTTTCTATAGAAAATTTTTGTCAAAATATTTTCTATAGAAAATTTTTGTCAAAATATTTTCTATAGAAAATTTTTGTCAAAATATTTTCTATAGAAAATTTTTGTCAAAATATTTTCTATAGAAAATTTTTGTCAAAATATTTTCTATAGAAAATTTTTGTCAAAATATTTTCTATAGAAAATTTTTGTCAAAATATTTTCTATAGAAAATTTTTGTCAAAATATTTTCTATAGAAAATTTTTGTCAAAATATTTTCTATAGAAAATTTTTGTCAAAATATTTTCTATAGAAAATTTTTGTCAAAATATTTTCTATAGAAAATTTTTGTCAAAATATTTTCTATAGAAAATTTTTGTCAAAATATTTTCTATAGAAAATTTTTGTCAAAATATTTTCTATATAAAATTTTTGTCAAAATATTTTCTATAGAAAATTTTTGTCAAAATATTTTCTATATAAAATTTTTGTCAAAATATTTTCTATAGAAAATTTTTGTCAAAATATTTTTTATAGAAAATTTTTGTCAAAATATTTTCTATAGAAAATTTTTGTCAAAATATTTTCTATAGAAAATTTTTGTCAAAATTGTTTTCATAGAAAATTTGGGTCAACATTTTTTCTATAGAAATTTTTTTTCAACATTTTTTCTATAGAAATTTTATTGTCAACATTTTTGCTATAGAAATTTTTTAACAAAATTTTTTCTATAGAAAATTTTTTCCATAAAAATTTTTCTCATCATTTTTGTCAAAAGTAGAAAATTTTTATTTTCTATAGCAAATTTTTGTCCAAATTTTTTCTTTAGAATTTTTTCTGTAGAAAATTTTTTCTATAAAAAATTTTAGACAAGATTTTTTCTATAGAAAATGTTTGTCAAAATTTTTATTATATAAATTTTAGGAAAATTTTGTTTTATAGGAAATTTTTTTTTTATAGAAATTTTTTTTTATAGAAAATTTTTGTCAAAACTTTTTTTCCGAAAATTTTTAACAAAATTTTTTCTTTACAAAATTTTTGACAAAATTTTTTCTTTAGAAATTTTTTGACAAAATTTTTTCTATAGAAATTTTTGTCAACAAGTTTTTCTTAAGAAATTTTTTTCTATAGGAAAATTAAATTTTGACAAATTTTTTTCTATAGAAAATTTTTGATGAAATTTTTTCTATAGAAAATTTTTTGTTCAAAAAATAATTTCTTTAAAAAATTTTTGACAACATATGTTCTATAGAGAATTTTTGTCAAAATCTTTTCTAAAGAAAATTTTTTCTTCAGAAAATTTTTGTGAACATTTTTTTCACAGAAAATTTTTGTCAAAATTGTTTGCATAGAAAATTTGGGTCAACATTTTTTCTATAGAAATTTTTTTCCAACATTTTTTCTATAGAAATTTTTTGACAAAATTTTTTCTATAGAAAATTTTTTGAAGGCCTATTAAGTTTAGTTTTAGTTTTTTTCAGTAAAAAATAATGGAAAATTTAGTTTGTTTATCTTTATTATATTTTTGTATTTTTCTTTTAAATTGTCAATTGCATAATAATTGTTGACGATTTTCCAACAGATTAAAGCCAATTTTCAAACTAATTTGTTAGGCATGAGAGAATCTATTCAACATTTTAATAATTTTTTTGTTTTAACAAATAAAAAACCGCAAACAATTGTGATAAATTTCAAATAATTTGTTATAACAAGTCTAGGAATTTTCATTTCCGGTGTAACAGTTAAGTTTTTATTTTATAATTATGTCCTAATATATTAAAATTAGGTCTTCTACAAGACAAATTAAGGTTTCAAACAAAACAATATTTAATTAAATAAATCTATTTTTGTGGTTTCCAACAGTGGGTCAGGATATTATTGTATTATAATTTTAATGGTTTTAGTTGACAGGGAAAAACCAAAACCCCATTCACTTTATTTCACTTCACATTTCAATTATTATCCATTTATTTATGGGCATTTTGTCAGTTTCTTGTTTGAACATTATAATTTTTATATATTTAACACGTTTAGGCAATTTATGCGAAAACTGACATTATTACCAAGAAAAAAATAGTCTTATGCCAATATTGACCGACCGGTTGGGTGACATATTTTCCAGTAGTTAATAAAAAATAAATCCTGCATAAGCAACATCTTTCTTTCTTTATTTCCTAACATTTTCCTCTCAACTTTTTTTATAGTTATTTTAGTTTTTTTATTTTTGCTTTTATTATTAACTATTTATGAAATATTTAATGATGGTGATAAAATTTTATCGATTTCATGTGTGTTTTACGTTTATAATTTCTATTTGAAAATCATGTTAAATTTGAATTATCATTTAGTTGAAATATGCTCTCAGCTCGAATGATGATGATAATAATGATGATAAAGTTGCCTTAAAGTCGGATTTCTATGGTTTTATTTATAGCTCCTATAAAATTTGTTTAGGTGATGTCATGTTATAAGTATTAAGTTCCTTTTAAAGTTACTTATAATAATATAACTCTGAGTCTAGAGCAATAGATGACACAATTCAAACAAATATGACATGATGATATGGATGAGATTTCAAGATGTTTAGGTACTTGAACTTTAACTTACTCATGGGTATATTTTATTGATGAGAGTGTAGGACCAAAGACTTTATAATATAAAGATTTTGCACTTTCATACTTTGATTTGACGTGTGGTCGTTTTGAAAAGTCCGATAAAAAAGGAGACTATACCGCTTTTACTCTTATTCGAAAACAACTAATGAAGACGGTTTTCTATTGACAGAAAGCTAAGGCACATACACGTGCTAATGAAATTTTCATTGATCTTTATCAACTTTAATATCACATTTGACAGAGAAAAAGGTATCTAGTGCAATATCTTTGGTAGGACTTTAGTCCAATATTTTAATATACAGAAGAGTACACTTTTTATAATAAATTAGCGTAATTTTTTAACATTACCTTGTAACTTTTTGCTAAAATCTATAAAACTAAACAAGATATCAAAAACATTTTTAGATACAGTATACCCTTCTATATAAGAAATTCAAAAATTTAATTTATATTCAGAAACAGTTCCGAAATTTTAATAAACATTTTTGAAGACAAAATTTTTTCTATAGAAAAATTTCCAATATAACATTTTTTCTATAGAAAGGTTGTCGATGTAAAATTTTTTCTACAGAAAAATTGTCGATATAAATTTTTTTCTATAGCAAAATTTTGGATATAAATTTTTGCTATAGAAATATTTTGTATATAAAATTTGTTTTAAATTTTTTCTATAGAAAAATTTTCGTTATAAAATTTTTTCTACAAAAAAAATTTTCGATATAAAATTTTTTCCATAGAAAAATTTTGGACATAAATTTTAGCTACTGAAATTTTATATGGAATTTTTTTTTAAATTTTTTCTACAGAAAAATTTTCGATATTAAATTTTTTCTGCAGCAAAATTTTTGATATAAAATTTTTTCTATAGAAATATTTTCCATATAAATTTTTTTTTTTAATTTTTTCTATAGAAAAATTTTCTTTATAAATTTTTTTCGTTAGAAAAATTTTGGTTATAAATTTTTGCTATAGAAATATTTTCCATATAATTTTTTTTTAATTTTTTTTTCTAGAGAAATTTTCGATATATAATTTTTTCTGTAGCAAAATGTTTGATATACAATTTTTTCTATAGAAACATTTTCGACATAAAATTTTTTCTATAGAAAAATTTTCGACACAAAATTTTTTTTATAGAAAAATTTTCGACACAAAATTTTTTCTATAGACAAATTTTCGATATAAAATTTTTTCCATAGAAAAATTTTGGACATCAATTTTAGCTACTGAAATTTTATATGGAATTTTTTTTTAATTTTTTCTACAGAAAAATTTTCGATATAAAATTTTTTCTGCAGCAAAATTTTTGATATAAAATTTTTTCTATAGAAATATTTTCCATATAAATTTTTTTTTTTAATTTTTTCTATAGAAAAATTTTCTTTATAAATTGTTTTCGTTAGAAAAATTTTGGATATAAATTTTTGCTATAGAAATATTTTCCATATAAAATTTTTTTTTAATTTTTTTTCTAGAGAAATTTTCGATATATAATTTTTTCTGTAGCAAAATGTTTGATATACAATTTTTTCTATAGAAACATTTTCGACATAAAATTTTTTCTATAGAAAAATTTTCGACACAAAATTTTTTTTATAGAAAAATTTTCGACACAAAATTTTTTCTATAGACAAATTTTCGATATAAAATTTTTTCTACAGAAAAATTTTGGATAAAAATTTTTGCTATAGAAATGTTTTCCATATAATTTTTTTTTAATTTTTCTCTATAGAAAAATTTTCGATACAAAATTTTTTCTATAGAAAAATTTTCGAGACAACATTTTTTCTATAGAAAAATTTTTGATACATAATTTTTTATATAAAAAAATTTCAGATACAAAATTTTTTGTATAAAAAAATTTTCGATATAAAATTTTTTCTATAAAAAAATTTTCGATATAAAATGTTTTCCATAGAAAAATTTTCGAGACAAAATTTTTTCTATAGAAAAATTTTCAATACAAAATTTTTTTTTATAGAAAAATTTGTGATATAAAATTTTTTCCATAGAAAAATTTTCGAGACAAAATTTTTTCTATAGAAAAATTTTCGATACAAAATTTTTTCTGTAGAAAAATTTTCGATATAAAATTTTTTCCATAGAAACATTTTTTCTGTAGCAAAATTGTCGATATAAAATTTTTTCTATAGAAAAATTTTCGATATAAAATTTTTTCCATAGAAAAATTTTCGATATAAATTTTTTTCTATAGTAAAATTTTTGATATAAATTTTTTTTCTATAGAAAAATTTTCGATACAAATTTTTTTCTGTAGAAAAATTTTTGGTATAAAATTTTTTCAATAGAAAAATTTACAACACAAAATTTTTTCTATAGAAAAATTTTTGAGACAAAATTTTTTCTGTAGAAAAATTTTCGATACAAAATTTTTTCTATAGCAAAATTTCCGATATAAAATTTTTTCCATAGAAAAATTTTCGATATAAATTTTTTTTATAGAAAAATTTTCGATATAATTTTTTCTATAGAAAAATTTTCGATCAAAAATTTTTTCTATAGAAAAATTTTCGATACAAAATTTTTTCTATAGAAAAATTTTCGATATAAAATATTTTCTATAGAAAAATTTTCGATATAAAATTTTATCCATAGAAAAAATTTGTCTCGAAAATTTTAAAATTTTTTAAAGAATTATTTTTATATAAAATTTTGTCTATAGAAAATTTTCGGATATAAATTTTTGATATAAAAATATTATCCATATATTTTTTTTTTAAATATTTTCTATAGAAAAATTTTAGTTATAAAATTGTTTCTATAAAAAAAATATTTTTTTTCCATATAAAAATTTTTGAGACAAAATGTTTTCTATAGAAAAATTTTCAATTCTATAGAAAAATTTCCATAGACAAATTTTCGAGACAAAATTTTTTCTATAGAAAAATTTTCGATACAAAATTTTTTCTATAAAAAATTTTCGATGTAAAATTTTTTCTGTAGAAAAATTTTCGGTATAAAATTTTTTCCATAGAAACATTTTTTCTGTAGCAAAATTTTTGATATCAAATTTTTTCTGTAGAAAAATTTCCGATATAAAATTTTTTCTATAGAAAAATTGTCGATATAAAATTTTTTCTGTCAAAAAATTTTCCTTATAAAATGTTTACTATCGAAAAATTTTGGGGACAAAATTGTTTTATAAATTTTAAAATTTTTTCTGTCTAAAAATTTTTGAAAAAATTATTTCTATAAAAAAATGTACATGAAATTTTTTTTGTAAAAATTTTTGATGAAATTTTCTCTATAAAAAAATATTTGATACATTTTTTCTATAGACAATATTTGATATTACTTTGTCATTTTTCGAAAAAATCTGTTAAACTAAAAAAGACATCAAAACCATTTTTGGACAATGTATAGACCAATATATTGGAAATTCGGAAATATCATTTTCAGAAAGATTTCTGAAATTTAAAAAAACATTTTTGAAAACAGAAGAGTGACTTTTTTGTAATAAATTTATATAATTTTTTGATAAATAGGGTAAATAGTGGACCAAAT
This sequence comes from Stomorhina lunata, assembly GCA_933228675.1. NCBI lineage: Eukaryota > Metazoa > Arthropoda > Insecta > Diptera > Rhiniidae > Stomorhina > Stomorhina lunata. The sequence continues at coordinate 16,298,124 of OW121744.1, forward strand.
GGTGCAAAATTTAGTATTTATCATTGAATTTGATAAACCATAAATGTTAGAAACTTCAAACTTAACAAAAGTAAATTCATTACCATTGGCCGTACCTCAGAAAAAAATTAAAAGGATCAGAGCAGGGGATGGCCCCTTCCCCGTTACAAATACAATAACTTTAACTGGACAAATTGATTTTGATGATTTTCAAAATGTAGATAAAGTTATACTAACATTCCTGAAATTTTAACAGTGAGGTATGGTGTGTCCGGTGGTTAAGATAGGCTAGGTTTTTTTTGAAATCTCATTGGGCGTGACTCCTCCCATATAACTAATATAGGTAACTGAGAGGCCCGATTATTCTGAAATTTTGACAGTATATTAAGAAGTGACCGATGTATAAAATAGGCCAGACTTTTTTTTGAAATCTCAAGGGTGCGTGACCCCTCCCATATAAGTCAAATAGTGAAAATGACAAATATGGATGACCGAGCTGCTCAAGTGGGCGATTTTTTTTTTTTCAAATTTTCACAGTATGGGAAGTTGCGACCGGTGTTTTAAATTTTTTTTAAATGTCAAGTGGGCGTGACCCCTCCCTTATAAGTTAAATATTAAAAATTACAAATATGGATGACCGAACTGACCGATTTTTCTGAAATTCAGACAGGGACCAGTGGTTAAAATGGACAAGGTTTTTTTTGAAATCTCAAGTGGTCATGGCCCCTCCCATATAAGTCAAATATTTATAATTAGAAATATGGATAACCCTGCAGACCTATTTTTCCAAAATTTTGACAGTATGGTAAGGTGTGACCAGTGGATAAAATGGACAAGGTCTTATTCTCAAATCCTCCCATATAACTCATATATTAAAAATGACAGATATAGATGACCGGCGGGACCGATTTTTCTGAAATTTTGATAGTATGTTAATGTGTGACCGGTGGTTAAAATAGGCTAGGTTTTTTTTGGAATCTCAAATGGGCGTGGCCCCTCCCATATAAGCCAAATATTAACAATGACAAATATGAATGATCCTGCACACCGATTTTTCTGAAATTTTGACAGTATGTTAAGGTGTGACCAGTGGGTAATCTCCAGTGGGCGTGACCCCTCCAATATAAGTCAAATATATAAATTACAAATATGGATGATCAAACCGATTTAACCAAATTAATTAAAGTTTTAAATGTGGATATTTTCATACTATAGGATGGACCAAGGATGACCTGGGAATCGAAAAATAGGGATAAAATTGCATCACTTTAGAACGGCTGGTCCGATCAGGACAATTTTTTCTACATCTTTTCTTTAGTCCAAGTTAGGATTCTACTAAAGAAAAATTTACAAAGCCCACTTTTACGCCCTCTTTTTTTTTGATTTATCTATAATCGGAAAACGGCTGCACGGATATTGGAAATATGTTTAATATTTGATAATAGCTTGTTTGAAGATTTTTCATGATTATTTGATGGTTGTTTGACAGTTGTTTGATGATTGCTTGACTGATGACTGTTTGAAGATTTGTAATAATTGTTTGATAATTGTTTCACGATTAACTGGCGATTTTATGAAGGTAGTTTAATAAATTTTTGACGATTGTTTGATAGTTGATTGATGATTGACTGACGACTGTTCAATGATTTTTTATGATTGTTCGATAATTGTTTCGTAATTAACTGACGATTGTTTGACGGTTATTTGATTACTATTTGATGATTGTTTGATAATCTATAAATTTAAAAAAATATTCGTGTCTGTGTTGTGTGTTGTTTGACATTATGGGCCCATTGCAAGCACACATTAATGTGGAGTACTGCCAATCACTAAAGTCAATTTAATACATATGCAAACACATTAATAAAGGATTCAGGTAAAAAATTAATAAAAAAAATATTTCATAATTGTTAATTTTTAAAGAGATGGTTAACACAACAATTAGTAAAAATATTTTACTATAAATCCGGGCAACGCCGGGTACAAGCAGCTAGTTCTTCAATACATGCTGATACTGATTTATTACCACCGTTTTTTGTTTCAAACCACTGTGAATCTTTTCCATTAGTTGCTTCCAAATTAGAGTAAAAGCGGTATACTTTGTATGGGACTTTTCAAAACGACCATACGGCAAATCAATGTATGAAAGTGCAACATATTTATGTTGTAAAGTCTGTGGCATAACTGTAGGACTATAGTCTGATTTAAGTATTATACTCGTACACTTACCTTAAACATTTTTCTTAAAATCCTTTCAAAATAAATCAAAATTTTTTTACATGACGTTTTTTTTCTTGTTTTTATTCGAATTATGTTTTTGTTGGTTTTCTTTTTCATTTTGTTTTTTTTTTTTTAATTTTTTTTTTTATTTATTTTCAGATACACTTTATTGTTAAGAATAAATTGAATTTATTATTTTTTCTTTTATTATTATTATGATTAATCTTTTGTTTAATGTTAAATATGCATTTTTGTTGGTTTTGTTGTATTATGAAATATATGTATTTTAATATATAAATTGATTTACCTAAAAAACAATTTATAAATTTATTAATAACAAAAATTTATAATAATTAAAAAAAAACTCAATTCATCTACACGATATTTAGTATAAAAAAAAAAAACAAAATATTTCTTCTTTATTTCTAATCTATTCAAAAATGTTTAAGAGTGTTGGTGAGTGAGTTGGTTTGTTATGTTAATGTAGTGTTAAGTGTTTCATTTAAATTTTTTTAAAAAATTTAATTGTTTAGAAAACTGAATTTGAAAACAAAACAAATTTTCTTTTTAAGGAAAAATGCGAATTTTGGACCTCATTATCATTTTTTAATTAAAAAAACTAGACTTTATAAAATATTTTATTACTAAAACCATACAAATGCCACAAAATCCTAAAAGAAATTATTTAAACAAAAAAATAATATTAAACAATAGTTATGAAAAGTATCCTTTAAGGCTAAATCTTTAGTACATTTGATTATTATTGTGTGTAGGTGTGTATTTAAAAGTCGTGACAGATTCCTTACCCAGCAGTTCAAAAATTAAGAAAGTCTAAAAAACTTCTAAAACTAGCAAATACCACTGGTCAACAAGAGAAATTACTTTGAAGTCGAACTATTAAATTTCGATGATTTATGGCCCCCTAAACACAAAAACACCCAAAATTTTAAATGCTATTAATACGAGTACCTGGGCGACCGAGCCTTGCTCGGAGATTAATGATAAACATTTCGAGGCAAATTTTAAAGTTTTTATATATTTCATTTTATAAAGTACTAACCAATTAAAATAAATTTAGAGAAAATACGGTACACAAATATCCAATTAATTTTGAATCATTTTATTTATTTCGTCGAATCAACACATGATCAAATGCATAGTTAAATATTTTAGAAATTGGTCATACCGGCTTAGAAACCTCCATCGACTCATGCGCAAGAACTTTGCTTAAGATCATAGCCTGATAAATGCACAGTTTACGATTTAATTAATTTTGAGTATTTGGCGCCACCTATCGGAAATTGTTGATGCCAACTAAGAAACCTTCGTCGACTCATGTACAACAACTTTGCTGAAGATGATTGCATAATCAAATGTACAGCTAACGATTTAATTCACTTTGAGTAATTTTCAGTGGCGCCACCTGTCGGATAGTGATACCAACTTAAAAACCTTCGTCGTCTTATGCTCAACTACTTTAGCTAAAGATCATTGCATAAGCAAACATGGTTAAATGCATAGTTTACATACAGACAGAAAAACACTAATTTATTAAAAAGTTATAACATTACCAATTTTTCCCTTTTATCTCCTAATTTCTAATAAGTTACATATGCATATTTGGTACTTGGTACCAATTGAATTTGGTATTTTTTATAAAAACACAGTTAACATATTGTTACTATTTATATTACTTCATGAGGAGTTAAGTTATCATTTTATCCTTTTTTTACCCATTTTGGCCCCCGAAATCAAAAAAGTACCAAATATGTGTTCAATATTTGTCTCATATTTATTGATTGCATTACAAAATTCTTTTCTATATTATTTGGTTCAAAAGATAAGAGTGGCCTAAAATGGTACCAAAAAAACTGTTTTCACCCTTTTTACCCCCTATCAGGCATAGATTGAAAAAAGTACCAAACACCTGTCCGCTTATTTTAACAGTTATTCAAAACATAAGTTAAATTTTGTTTCAAGCCCTATTATTTTAGTAGATATAGCATTTTCGATTTTTTCCCCTTTTTACCCGCTTTTACCCTCTTACAGGCAAAGGTTCCACAAGTCCCTTCTTATTCGATCTATACATCAAAAAGGGTACCCACTGTAAAATTTTATCAAAATCGTTAGAGCCGTTTTCGAGATAGCCATTCTATATATATATATAGATATATCTATATATATAAAACTCTAACGTGACTGACTGACTGACTGATTGACTGACTCATCATCGCACAGCCCAAACGGCTTAAGCTAGAGAGCTGAAATTTTGACAGCGGGTACCTTTTTCAAAGTATAGATCCACTAAGACGGGATTTTTGGAAATTCGGCCTCTAAGGGGGTAAAAAAGGGAAAAATTAGTAATGCTGTATCTCCGGAATTAAACGTCATAGGCCCAAAATTGAAATTGCGTTGGGATCAGCTGCAAAAATAAGTAGACACGCGTTTGGTACTTTTTAGCAGATGGGACAAATAGGGGGTAAAAAGGGTAAAAATAAAATGTTGGTACTTTTTTAAACCCATGTGTGTCTTTTGAACCAATCAACAGAGTAACAAAATTCAAAACGGAGCCGGTAAACAAGAAAAAAATATTAGACACGTGTTTGGTACTTTTTTGATTCAGGGTTCAAAAAGGGGGAAAAGCGGGGAAAAAATTTAGGGTAGGTCCATTTTTCTTTTTCTTTGTATTTCACTTGAACCAATAAAGCTAGAAATACAATTTATAGGGAGGTCGATTGCCAAGTACAAAATATCAAATACGTGTTGGTACTTTTTTCAATTAAAAGGGTAAAAAAGGGAAAAATCGGTAACATTATATCTCCTTAACCAAAAGCGATAGAAGCGAAGATTAAATTGGTTTGAGATTAGCACTAAAAATTAAGGGACACGTGTTCGGCACTTTTTTTTAAAATCGGCCGCCTAGCGGGCAAAACAGGGTAGAAAAGGGAGAAATTAGTAACATCATATCTCCGAAACCAACATAGATAGAAACAAAGTTAAAATTAGCAATAAAAAAATTATATTTTAAGCCAAAGAGTTCAAATATGAGGCACCACAAAATAAACAAACTCAAAAATACAACGCCATTTCATTTATGTTCCACATGTAGGTGATATCCACATTTGAAAAACCTTTGAGAATGAGGTTTGATAATGATTTAGAATAAAGGCATTTCTCAATTTGAGAATAAAGTCCCCTTTTTGTTGAGAACGCTATTATTCTCAAATCAGTATCAAACGTTTGACCTTTGAAAAAAGATTTATTTTCAAATCATTCTCAATTTGAGAATAAACCTTTTTTCCTGCTGGGTTATTACGTGAAAATGCATGAATAGATGTTAGTTTTATTGACCATAAAGTGAAAATTAGCAAACATTTTTCATATGAAAAATTAAAAAATAGAAAAAATTAAGTAACGGGTACAATAGAGTGATTCGAAAAAAGATAATGTAAAAATAATTCCGATTTTTTTTTTATACCCGCCTACAAATACCGCCCTTTTCGTATTTTGTCAACTGTGTCGCCATCTTTAGTCCGATCATAACACTTTATATCTCGTTGTTTACTATGTCATATGTGGGCTACATTTCTCTTTTTGATAGTTTTTACTACCACGTCAATTTCTAGTCATAATTGTACCTTTCACCACCATAGGTGGAAAGGGTATTATAAGTTTGTTCTGATGTATGTAACGCATAGAAATATTTGTCTTAGACCCACCTTTTAGTATACCAATAGGCTTAGAATCACTTTCTGAGTCGATTTGGCGATGTCCGTCCGTCCGTCTGGCTGGCTGGCTGGACCCCCATGTAAACCTTGTAATCAAACTACAGGTCGCAATTCTAAAGATAATTTAATGAAATTTGGCTATTGAAATTCTTCAAAATCGGACCATTATTTATGGTACCCCCCATAGGTTCCACTTCCCGGAATTGATATATGGGCCACAAATATAAATATTTTTTCATGAAATTTAAAACAAATATTGCATATGTAAACTGAAATCACTGTACCAAATTTCGTTAAAATCGGTCCACATTTGACCATAGCTCCCATACAAATTCTTCAGCCTAAGTGAATCGAGTACAAATCTAGTTCTTAAAACTTTTGACTATAATTGAGCCCTTACAGAGCCGCGACCACCGATATATAAAATGTTTTGATCGTACTTAAAACGGCGACACAGTAAATAAAATACTAAAAGGGCGGTTTTTGTGGGCGTGGTAAAAAAATGTTTTAATTCTAGGTGGTGACTAGCACAACTATTTTTTTGTATGGAAGGCGAACCGCTCTATGGACCCCCATGTTAACCTAGTTATCGAAGTACAAGTCGTACATAGTGGGACCATTACTATTGCAAAAGGCTAAAATTGGTACATTACTTTTGGTATCTCCCATAGGTCTGGTTTCCCGGAATTTACACATTGTCCTCAAATGTTAGTATATTTTTATGAAATTAAGATTAAATACTGCTTATATAAACAGAAATCACTGTACCAAGTTTCGTTGAAATCGGTCCATAGCTCCCATACAAACTCTTCTGTAAGACGTCACTAAAATGCTTGTAAAAACCACTAAAATGCTCGAAAATCTGAAGATAAGGACAGTTCTATGTTTATTTGTTGCACTTAGAATTTTTGTATAAGCTGTAATCAAATTGCCGAATTTCGAGACAATCGGTCCACATTTAACCCAAACTCTCATATAAAGATTAATGACAGAAATAGCTTAAATATATAAGTCTTACGAAAATGTTTGTGTGATGCCAAACTTAAGCAGATATGCAAGAAAAAAAAGACATTTGACCTCTGTGGTGAAGGGTCGGGCTTGACCGACTATAGCACTTCCTGACTTGTTATTGGTTCTAGTTTTCGAGATATTAAATAAACACATTTCTTACAATTTTAGACAATTAATCCCCATTTTATTCATTTAAAAGTTTTAAATTAGAAATAAAGAACAGTTGAACTAAGACACTTGCACTATGTGGGATCTGTTCGACGCATTTTTCGATTTACGCCAAATCTTGGTTTAGTCGCTCTCCTTGTTCGTCGTTCGTATCATTATACCCTTCACCACCATAGGTGGAAGGGGTATATTTTGTTTGTGCTGATGTTTGTAACGCATAGAAATATTGGTCTGAGACCCACCTTTTAGTATACCAATCGACTTAGAATCACTCCCTTAGTTGTTTTAACGATGTCCGTCCGGCTGGCTGGCCGGTTATTCATGTAAGCTTGTTATCAGTGTACAGGCCGTAACTTTAAAGATAATTTGAAATAAATTTGGCACAAGCTCATATTTTGGTACAAAGATTACTATTTCGGATACCTCCCATAGGGATGCCTTCCTTCGGAATACAGTTTTTGGCCCTTTACAGCCACAAATTTACTTGTATTTTAATTATATTCAGCACAAATATTGCTTACTATTACCTTAATCGGCCCATATTTGACCACACCTCCCATACAAGACACATTCTCAAAAGACGCTTATGTACACATAAAAGCACAAAAACGTTTATAACTCTAAAGATAAATGCATTTGATTACCAAAACTTTGCACAGATAAATATTTTGTATATATAAACCAATTGGTAAAAATCGGTCCACAATTGACCCTAGCTTCCATATCAGGCCCTTAGTCGGAAATGACATAAATCTCGAAATTTTTCACATTGTATATCTATGTATGTCTCTAAGACTTAACTTGTTAAATTGTTGGTCCATATTTGACCTTAGCAGTGAAGGGTATAATATAGTCGGGCTTGACCGACTATAGCTTTTCTTACTTGTATAAGTTTTCAGGAAAAAATTCAGGATGGGAATGCAGAAAATGTATTTTAAGAGAGATTCGAACTCCAATTTTGCAATATAAATTTATCTGCTTGAAATCCGGGAATTTTCTGCTTCATTGGGCGTATAACATTTTGTAAAGTTTCTATTGGCTTCTGTCAGTTTAAATAACGTTTCTAGCGACGCCAACATCTGACTGTCATTATGAAAGCTCAGTGCTGCCGAGCTTGAATACATCACCACTTATAACATAAAGATTAGTTTTCATCTTTACTGATATAAAAGCTGACCATAATCTGTAAACTTATGTAATTGTTTTTTATTTATTAAATTGTCACGAATTTTTAAGTTATCCACCCTATTGTGCAAGGTTCACTGCTTTTAATTCTTCCCTAGTCTTCTAGAATGTTTCTGTTGTTGTCTATGGGCGGAGCGACATGTTTCTCTTATTTGCTGTAAAGAGTATAGCAACATTTTTCTCTTTTATCTACATTCTGTCTCTCTCTCTCTCTCTGTTGCTGTTAACTTCAGATAATCTATTTGTACAACGTGTAAGTGTGTTTCTGATCATATAAGAATGTATTGGAACATGCATGAACTTTCGTAAGCCACATTGTTAGTGTAATCAACGATAGCAGCTCTTTGTTTACATCTGCAGAAAATGCTAGAAACTCTCTTCCCTAAGGCCGATGAACGAATATTGTGTGAACAGTTTTAATTGAGATGCGTATAAGAGAACAGAGTGACTAAGAATATTTGTTAAGCAGTTTTGTGAAGTTTTTTTTTACAGTTTTTGGGAAAGTGTGTTTAAATTGATTAACACTAAAGTTAATAAAAATATAATTTTGTAAATCTAAAGTGTTTTAATTTTGTTTTCGGTTGTTTGCAAAAAGAATTCCTTCCACGTTTTTAAAGGAGAAACGTAACAATATCGATGGCTTAATACATATAAAAAAGGCCTAACCCGATTTTATATTAGTTTACAGGAAAAGGAAAAAACTTAATAAAATTTTAGGTACAATAAAAAAATTTTGCTACAATTTTTAATAAAAAAAATCAACAAATTTTCTTATTAATTTTTTTTTTTATTTTTATTTTAATGAAGTAACTTAAGTTTTTCCATCTCCTGTAAATTAGCAAAAAATCGAGTTAGGCCCTTTTTATACTAAGCCCTCGATATGTAACATGTGCCATATACATATCTTTGTCAGGATAATTATCCGGTGTCAAAGAGTCGGCTCTTCAAAGATAATCCATTTTGGCTTTAGGCTATGCGAAAAAGAACCTATTAACTACTTCTAATGTCAAGCAGTTATTAATTAATTAAGCAGTTATTAATTAACAAATCGAACTACCCATTCCTAAGCTATAAAAAAAAACAATGGATCAGTCTATTCAAAAATTTTAAATCAACCTATTTAAAAAATATAAAGTTTCAACCGTTTTTGGAATCAAAGACTAAAATGAATTAAATAAAAATATATTGGGGGTATCAAATGTAATGCAAAAAATTGAATTTTGTGAATTAATGTTATCTATATTATTTTTCAAATATTGGGTAAATGAGGGTGAGGGTGAGGGTGAGCGTATAACTAATTAGAATTCGAAGAAATTTCCCTTATATACTTCTGTTTATACCCTTCACCATCATAGGTGGAAAGGGTATTATAAGTTTGTGCTGATGTATGTAACGCATAGAAATATTTGTCTTAGACCCATCTTTTAGTATACCAATAAGCTTAGAATCACTTTCTGAGTCGATTTAGCGATGTCCGTCCGTCCGTCTGGCTGGCTGAACGGCTGACTGGACCCCCATGTGAACAGGTCGCCATTCTAAAGATAATTTGATGAAATTTGGCACAGGCCATTTCTTTCATAATGGGACCATGGCTATTGAAATTCGTCAAAATCGGTCCATTATTTATGATACCTCCCATAGGTCCCACTTCCCGGAATTGATATATTGGCCACAAAAATAAATATTTTTTCACGAAATTTAAATCATATACGGCTTATGTAAACCTAAATCACTGTACCAAATTTCGTTGAAATCGGTCCACATTTGACCATAGCTCCCATACAAATTCTTTTTTCAAAACGCACTAAATGGGACTAAAAGGCACGTAAATCCGAAGATAATGAGAATTATAAGTTTATTTTCTGCATACATCATTTTTGTAACAACCGTAATCAATTCGCCAAATTTCGAGATCATTGGTCTACATTTGACCCTAGCTCTCATATAAGTCCAAATGACGGAAACAGCTTAAATGTATAAGTTTTGAGAATATGTTTGTATGATGGCAAAATTTAGCAAATATTTGTCTTTAATTAGTAAAAAGAACACCTTTGACCTTAGTGGTGAAGGGTATCGTATGGTCGGGCTTGACCGACTATAGCACTTTCTTACTTGTTTTAATCTTTATCTGATTTTATTGAAAAAAAAAAAACTTTTTTGCCAATTGTTATATGAAATCTTGACACTGTGCCGACAACAGTTAAAACAAAAGTTTACAATAAGAATTTAATTTTTTGTCTAAAATAAAAAAATAGTTAAGGAAAGAATTCAAATACTCTTAGGAATCAAATGTGTGTGAATATGTGAATATATTTACAAATAGGTAAATAAGTAATGATATCTGTACCTGTTATAACTAAAAACTTTAAAAAAGATTTTCTTGTTTTCCTTCAACCGGAAACAGGAAACTAATACAATATTAGAAATTAATATAATAATAGTAATAAAAAAAATGATAAAAACGCGTTTTTGTACAATTAACAAAATCTTATAAAAAGATAATTGATTAGTTTGGTTTTCTTTATTTTGTTAATTTTTTTCTTTGTTTTTTTTTTCGCATTGTTGTTGGTGTTTTATAGAAATTGAATGGATATTGTTTGTTTTTCTGGAGGGGGATAATTGGAGTGTTGTTTTTTTTTTCTTTGTGTCTGTATGAAAAGAGTAGGGAGGCTCATGAAGAAAAAGTGGCTCATATAATAACCTCTATAAATTAATTTTAAAGATTTTTTAAACGTAGTCATAAAGTCACCGATATTGCAGAACTCAGTGAACGTCCAAATGTGGAGCTAACAACACACAGTGGTTTGAAACCAAAAAAAAAGTGGTAATAAATCTGTATCTTTTAAACTGTAAGTCTAATTGCTTGAGTATGTATGAGATAATTGTTAAAGAGGATCCAAGTCTTCTAAATTTTGGATTTATGGTTAACCTGTGCTTACACAGGGTGAAACATTGGGCGTCAAAGTAGACCACCTCTGAAGTACAAAAACTTTTGGACCGAGTAGCTCTTTCAATTATTGTCCAATATGGTTAAGTTTTTACATTTTGGAATGAGATTGAAGAAACGAAGAAAAAATATGTTTACTTTACTATGATAACTGCTATGGGTTTTAAATTATATCATTTCAAAAATAAAAAAAAAACATAAGTTTTCTCTTCGACTTTTTTTAGTTTTTGACCCATTATGCATTCAATATTAAACCAATAATTTTTTAAAAAATACTGACATACAACCAATTGCTCAGGAAACCAAATAGTGAAAACGATTTTTAAATATCTTGAACCATTTAATGTTAAGAAATTTCTAAAGTCAAATATTTTTTTTGCAGATCGAAAAAAATTGCATATTTTTCTCAAAAAGATGATATCAATTTTTTGGTTTTTACTAAGAAGTTTTTTATCGAAAGTTAATGTTTTATTAAATATATCTAGAGAATAGGGTTCTAGGATGATTTTACACCAAAATTCAAGTCAGTGCAACTTTCCCTTTACGTACAGCATTGAACGAAATTTGTCAAATTTTTTGGAAATTTTTTGTGTTTTCAAACATATAACAAAAAAGTCAAGACGATTTTGCAACTTTCTGAAATGCAGTTATATAGTCCCATATATTCTCTTGAGATTTCCAAAATAAAAATTAAAGCGAATTCATAAACGAATCCACAAAATCTAATTCCATAAAAAATGGCAAAATTTTAATTGCAAAAAAAGGTTAATTTGATTTCCTTTTTTGAAATTTTTGAAATTGTTTTATACAAAAAAAATATATATGTATATTCGTAAAGAATGGGGTTCCAAGATGACTTTAATCAAAATTTCAAGTCAGTGCAATATTCCGCATTAAACGAAATTTGTCTAATTTTTAAGAAAATTTTTGTGTTTTCGAACATATAACAAAAAAGTCAAACTAATTTTGAAACTTTCTGAAATGCTGTTATATAGTCCCATATATTCTCTTGAGATTTCCAAAATAAAAATTAGCTCGAATTCATAACCGAATCCAGAAAATCGAATTTTTAAAAAAATGGCAAATTTGTATACACCAAAATTTTAATTAAAAAAAAATGTCAATTGGGTTTCCTTTTTTGAAATTTTTTAAATTGTTTTATATAAATAAAATTATATATTCGTAAAGAATGGGGTTCCAAGATGATTTTAATCAAAAGTTCAAGTCAGTGCAATATTCTGTATTAAACGAAATTTGTCTAATTTTTAAGAAAATTTTTGTGTTTTTGAACATATAACAAAAAAGTCAAGGCGATTTTGGAACTTTCTGAAATGCAGTTATATAGTCCCATATATTCTCTTTAGATTTCAAAAATAAAAATTAAAGCGAATTCATAACCGAATCCAGAAAATCGAATTTTATAAAAAAAAAATGGCAAATTTCGGTATATAAAATTTTAATTGCAAAAAAATGTCAATTGGGTTTACTTTTTTAAAATTTTTTTAAATGTTTTACATTAACAAGAAAATAAACTTTATAATTGCAAAAAATTATTTATGTACCTTGTACAGTTTTTTAGAAATTTAAAGTCAAGTTTCAAGTCAAATTTTGCAAAACATATTTTATCAAATTTTTAATTTGATGGTTTTTCCTAATATACAAAAAAAACAAGTAAGAAAGTGCTAAAGTCGGTCAAGCCCGACCATACGATACCCTTCACCACTAAAGTCGAAGGTGTTATTTTTCCTGTATAAAGACAAAAATTTGCTAAATTTTGTCATCATACAAACATTTTATGAAGAATTACATATTTAACTTGGACTTATATGAGAGCTAGGGTCAAATGTGAACCCTATATCTCGAAATTCGGCAAATTGATTACAGTTGTTACAAAAATTATATATGTAAAAAATAAACATAAAATTCTCATTATCTTCAGATTTACGAGCTTTTTAGTGATTTTTGTCTCATTTAATGCGTTTTGTCATAAAAGCTATGGGAGCTATGGTCAAATGTGGACCGATTTCAACGAAATTTGGTACAGTGATTTATGTTTACATAAACATTATTCGTTTTAAATTTCATGAAAAAATATTGATACTTGTGGCCAATATATCAATTCCGGGAAGTGGGACCTATGGGAGGTACCATAAATAATGGACCGATTCTGACGAATTTCAATAGCCCCTCTATCAAAAAAATGATCTGTGCCAAATTTCATCAAATTTTTAATAAGAATTGCGACCTGTACTTTGATTACATGGTTCACATGGGGAACTATTGATATTTGTGGCCAATATATCAATTCCGGGAAGTGGGACCTATGGGAGTTACCATAAAAAATAGACCGATTTTGACGAATTTCAATAGCCCCTCTATCAAAAAAAAAAAATGATCTATGCCGAATTTCAACAAATTTTTCTTTAGATTTGCGACCTGTACTTTAATGACATGGTTCACATGGGGGTCCATTGATATTTGTGAGCAATATATCAATTCCGGGAAGTGGAATCTATGGGAGGTATCATAAATAATGGACCGATTTTTGCGAATTTCAAAAGCCATGGTCCCACTATCAAAAAAATGATCTGTGCCAAATTTCATAAAATTATCTTTACAATTGCGACCTGTACTTTGATTACATGGTTCGCATGGGGGTCCATTAATATTTGTGGCCAATATATCAATTCCGGGAAGTGGGACCTATGGAAGGTACCAGAAATGATGGAACGATTTTGACGAATCTCAATAGCCATGGTCCCACTATAAAAAAATGATGTGTGCCGAATTTCATCAAATTTTTCATTAGAATTGCGACCTGTACTTTGATTACATGGTTCACATGGGGGTCCATTGATATTTTTGGTCAATATATCAATTCCGGGAAGTGGGATCTATGGGAGGTATCATAAATAATGGATTGATTTTTACGAATTTCAAAAGCCATGGTCCCACTATCAAAAAAATTATCTGTGCCAAATTTCATAAAATTATCTTTATAATTGCGACCTGTACTTTGATTACATGGTTCACATGGGGGTCCAGCCAGATGGACGGACGGACGGACGGACGGACTGAATGACATCGCAAAATCGACTCAGAAAGTGATTCTATTATTATTATCTAGCCAATTGGTATACTAAAAGGTGAGTCTAAGACAAACATTTCTATGCGTTACATACATCAGCACAAACTTATAATACCCTTTCCACTTATGATGGTGAAGGGTAAAAAACTTCATCGCAGGTGGCTGCACCTGGGGCCAAATTTATAATATTATATATACTTTGTAGAGAAAGATCCTTAAAAATTTCCTTGGAAATCAAGGGCAATCAAAATTAATATATATGGACAAAAATCAAATAGTTTTAATTTTCGGAAATAAAAAAATCCAAAAAATTTTTTGAGCGCACACTAAATTTTTTTTTGGGATTCTATAAAGGGAGCTTAGGGAATGTAAAATCCGTGCAGGTGCATATCTTTCTAAGATATACAATTATTATTTGGTCCATAAAATCGTTAATCCTTATCATTTTTTGGTGCACTTCAAAGGTAAAGCTTTTTTAACGAATAGTTTTAAGACCATTTCTGATCAGTTTTGAGCTAAATTCGCGATGTGCTTCATTGAAATGTTTTTAGATAAAACCATCGCGTTCTCAGTTAATAAAGAGATTTTTGACAAATTTTTGATGCAAATCGGTTATAAATGACATCGCTTTCATGCCTTATGTGATTTGGTTTCAGTTTGCATTCTAAAACCATTTAAACCAATATGCACTTTTTTGCACGATTTACGCTTAAAAACTCCTCATTTACACCTGTCATATATTATACCTATATAGAGCACATTAGCGAGATATACATCAAACAATGCGAAATTGAAAGATCTACAAATCGTTATCTATTTTTTTTTAATTCTTTGAGGCGGCCAAAAAGTATGCGAAAAAAATTAAAAAGTGGCGAAAACAAGCTTCAAATTTTGGCAGCCATTAAGTAGAATTAGAAGTGACAAAATGAACATTTAGAGGGAAGTGGATTTATCCCCTAAGTGTGGTGTCTATTTCGTAGAACAACGACTTGGGTCCAAATGTTAAAACAAATGCAGAATAAGACGAAATATGAAGAAAAATTTGAATGCTTCAATCGATTTTTTAACGTTTTTTTTTTAATTTGCATGCCAATTACGCTTAGATGCGCAAATTTGCGCAACTAAGATATTGTGTTCAGTATACAGAAGTTTTTGCGAGTTCAAGATCTGTAATCAGATTTTCCGAACTCCTAAGGGTACAGAAATTATTCGAGTTGAAAGTCGGTTTCAAATTTTTGCCCATATGTTTTTAAAAAAGTCAACATTTTTAAGTAAAATTTCTTCAAGTACAAAAAAACGTTACAGCGCAGTTGGCTGCACCTTGAAGTGGATTTATATTACTTTAAAGATTTCAAAATTTTTATTTCGCCAAAAATCTTTTTAGAAGATATCGGCACTAATTTTTTTGGAGTCATCAAAATTAAAAAAACAAAAAAAAATAAGTAAATTTTTTCCCATGTCTTTAAATAAGCAAACTTTTTTCAGGGGGTAAGTAAATGGATAGTAGTTTTTCTGTAATTCTCTAGGTTGAGCCTCCCTAATGTGTAGTAATGTTGGATGATTTGTAGCGCCGTTTTCTTTCTATGTTTAAAGAAGAGTTGTTGTATGCAAGAGCGAATTTGTGTGATTGGGATGATGTTTGTCATGAATTGATGAAAAAATTTAATGGATATCTTTTTTGTAAGTAGCTGGTGTCTTAGTTTTAGTTAAATTAGATCGATTATAGATTGAAGTTTAAATTTGTGGCTTGTTTGCTTTATCGGCTACTGTTTGTTTATGGGAAATGTTTAATAATGAAATTTTATTTGTGTTTCTGGTTTTTCTTGTAAAGTTTTTCTTTTTTTCTTCTTTTGTCGTAATAAAAGGCAAATTTTTTTTTTATTTTTTTCTTTTATATATTTTCGTCTGTTTGTTATTTCTTTTAGGTTTTTTTTTTATTTTTTAATTATTGAAAAAGTTGGGGGAGTTTTTTTTTATTCTTTTAATTGTTTTATTTAAATCTGAATAAAATTCAGCGTGCAATTTTATTTATTTTTGTTTTAGATATTTTTTGTTATTGTTGTTATTGTTATTATTTAATAATTTGTTTATACCTTCAACTCCTACTTCCTACTGCTACTACCTTTAAATTTTTTCTTCATCCTCATCTTAATTTTGTTCCTTAGATACAAAACAAATGTATCTACTCGTAACATAATATTCTTTTTTAATAAATCCTTTCGTTTTTTCTCAAAATTTTTGTTTATTTTTTGTTGTTTTTTTTTTTTTTGTTTTTTGTCTGTATAATAATAATAATAATTGTAGTATAATAATTATAATATAATTAATAATAATGCTAATTAAAAAAGTATTAACCATTTTCTCAATATTAATTTTTACTAAAAACTTAAAAATAGATTTTTAACAATAATATATATATATATTTATTTGTTTTCTTTTATTTTATTTATAATTTTTTTGTTTCTTAATATTTCCTTAATAATTTTTAATCATTTCTTCTCACTATAATTTTCCTAAATTATTTTCATTTCATGTTATTTCATTGAAAAAAAAATATTGAATGATAACATACATAAATTGATTGAAAAAAAATGTTGGGTCATTTTAGTCCCTATGTCTGTTAAGGGTTAAAAAAATATTTTTAATAAAACAATATTACCATTCTTAGAAGTAACTATTTTTATTAATTTTCATCGGAATTCGCCACTAAATTCATAACATTTTGTATTTTAGCCACTAAAAATCCAAATTTTGACCTTTGACCCCGATGAAAAAAAGGGTTAAGTTCCCCCAATATTAAAAAAGTTCTAGTGGACATTCCTCATGTCTGTTAAGGGTTAAAAAAATATTTTTAATAAAACAATATAACCATTCTTAAAAGTAACTATTTTTATTAATTTTCAACGAAATTCGCCACTAAATTCATAACATTTTGCATTTTAGCCACTAAAAATCCAAATTTTGACCTTTGACCCCGATCAAAAAAGGGTTAAGTTCCCCCAATATTAAAAAAGTTCTAGGGACATTCCTCATGTCTGTTAAGGGTTAAAAAAATATTTTTAATAAAACAATATAACCATTCTCAGAAGTAACTATTTTTATTAATTTTCATCGGAATTCGCCACTAAATTCATAACATTTTGCATTTTAGCCACTAAAAATCCAAATTTTGACCTTTGACCCCGATGAAAAAAAGGGTTAAGTTCCCCCAATATTAAAAAAGTTCTAGTGGACATTCTTCATGTCTGTTAAGGGTTAAAAAAATATTTTTAATAAAACAATATAAACATTCTTAAAAGTAACTATTTTTATTAATTTTCAACGAAATTCGCCACTAAATTCATAACATTTTGCATTTTAGCCACTAAAAATCCAAATTTTGACCTTTGACCCCGATGAAAAAAGGATTAAGTTCCCCCAATATTAAAAAAGTTCTACTGGACATTTCTCAATGACTGGGCAATAAAATTCAGTATTGGCTTTATCAAAAGAAAACTTAAATAAAATTTACTAGGCATCTACTTAAATAATGTCCAAAAATTTGGTTTTTCGCCAAATTTTACGATTTAATGTCGCAGTTACGGCGAAACCATATGAGATATTAAATTGAACTTTTTTGGATTTTATTACCACATCTGTCTATTTGCACATGCCGATCAAAAATTTTGAAATTTGGAATAGTTTTTAACAAAATTTTCTAAAACTTAAAAAGTGAGTTTTGAAACGGTCCTTAAAAAAATACCAATTGCCAGTATAAAAAAAAACCTATGTAAATTTTATTATATTTTCCAATAAATTTCAACTATTTAGTACTTATAAGACTTTAGATGATAAGGAATGTCTTACTTTGTATTTTCTATACTCTGAAGTTAGTCTTTTTGCTGCATATCCTTAGGCGTATTGAAAAGGACACGAATTTTCTGGGGCAAATTGCAATAACTTAAAAACTACTGCATGGTTTTTTAGTTTTTATGACTCTAATGAAAGCTGATTTAGTTTTCTTCTACATCCAATTATTGGATTTGCCAAAAACATTTAATTTATTGGCTGAAATTTACCAAAAACCGAAAAAACTCACATTTTTTCCCATACAAATGGCTCCTAGAAATAAATGTTCTATGTGCCATCTCAGGACATTGACCTAGGAAGACAAATTTGTGAGCACCTTAGGATGTAGAGCATCAATTTTTAACCCAGGCGTATCGAATTTCAATAAAAGTTGTTTTTCACTCCACCCTACTAAACAGGTCAACTTTGACCAATTCCAATAGCGATGGTTCCCTTTAAAAATAGTTTACTTGTATTATATTTGAATTTTCTAACTTATCATATATCATGTATTAAATAGTCATATTCGACTCACTTTTTAGACTTCTTCCCGGACCAGATTTGGAATATTATCGACGCTTTCACTACCAACCTGTTGGGTTTTAGTGAAATTTTGCAATTTTCTTTAGCAAATTCGCCTATCCTTAGCAGCACGAATATTTACTTCAAAAACCAGAACTTCATTATAAAAATTTTTCTATAGAAAAAATTTAATTATAAAATTTTTTTTATAGAAAAAATTTCATTATAGAATTTTTTCTATAGAAAAAATTTCATTATAAAATTTTTTCTATAGAAAAAATTTCATTATACAATTTTTTCTATAGAAAAAATTTCATTATAAAATTTTTTCTATAGAAAAAATTTCATTATAAAATTTTTTCTATAGAAAAAATTTCATTATAAAATTTTTTCTATAGAAAAAATTTCATAATAAAATTTTTTCTATAGAAATAATATCATAATAAAATTTTTTCTATAGAAATAATATCATTATAAAATTTTTTCTATAGAAAAAATTTCATTATAAAATTTTTTCTATAGAAAAAATTTCATTATAAAATTTTTTCTATAGAAAAAATTTCATTATAAAATTTTTTCTATAGAAAAAATTTCATTATAAAATTTTTTCTATAGAAAAAATTTCATTATAAAATTTTTTCTATAGAAAAAATTTCATTATAAAATTTTTTCTATAGAAAAAATTTCATTATAAAATTTTTTCTATAGAAAAAATTTCATTATAAAATTTTTTCTATAGAAAAAATTTCATTATAAAATTTTTTCTATAGAAAAAATTTCATTATAAAATTTTTTCTATAGAAAAAATTTCATTATAAAATTTTTTCTATAGAAAAAATTTCATTATAAAATTTTTTCTATAGAAAAAATTTCATTATAAAATTTTTTCTATAGAAAAAATTTCATTATAAAATTTTTTCTATAGAAAAAATTTCATTATAAAATTTTTTCTATAGAAAAAATTTCATTATAAAATTTTTTCTATAGAAAAAATTTCATTATAAAATTTTTTCTATAGAAAAAATTTCATTATAAAATTTTTTCTATAGAAAAAATTTCATTATAAAATTTTTTCTATAGAAAAAATTTCATTATAAAATTTTTTCTATAGAAAAAATTTCGTTATAAAATTTTTTCTATAGAAAAAATTTCGTTATAAAATTTTTTCTATAGAAAAAATTTCGTTATAAAATTTTTTCTATAGAAAAAATTTCATTATAAAATTTTTTCTATAGAAAAAATTTCATTATAAAATTTTTTCTATAGAAAAAATTTCATTATAAAAATTTTTCTATAGAAAAAATTTCATTATAAAATTTTTTCTTTAGAAAAAATTTCATTATAAAATTTTTTCTTTAGAAAAAATTTCATTATAAAATTTTTTCTTTAGAAAAAATTTCATTATAAGAAAGAAGTTATCTATCACTTATATGAGCAATATTCGCTCACTTTGATTTTAATCAATCTACTTTGATAAAACTTAAATTTGGAACATGACAAGAGTGGCATAGCACTTAAGTTTCAAATTTATTGTATATTTTTGCTAAAAAAATATTTTTGTTGTAAAAATTTTCGGTAGTGAAACTAATCGTATCAAAATGGAGCAGCACGTGGATTTTAATAATTTTTGTTATGTTTGCGGAAAACGTACAATTACAGACTCTCGGCGGAAAATCGGCGATGATTTTGCGGAATTATATCACCTATACTTCAATCAGATAGTTTTTCGTAATATAGAGTGGGCTCCATCTATCGTTGGTACTCGATGATTGTCGTTATTAAATTTGTGAAAAAATTTCCCTTTTTGTTGAGAACGGTATTATTCTCAAATCAGTATCAAACGTTTGATCTTCCAGAAATATTTATTTTCAAATCGTACTTAATTTGAGAATAAACCTTTTTTCTTGCTGGGTATGCACTTGTATATACGAATTGGGTTACCTTCTTTGTAAAGGGGATAGTATAGATGTGAAAGGTGCTGAAAAGGTGATGTAAAGCTTTGTTGCTGTGAGTGTCCAATATTTCAATAACGGGAACTTAGTCATAAAGAAGGCACCCGAAATAATATCCCAATTTCAAGCGAAAAATTTATATGTATCAGGTTTAAAGTTTGTAACTGTTCAAGGTTATAACATATTAATTATTAAATATTGTCCTATTCGACTCTTTTTTTACTTTAACCCGGAAAAGGTTTGGAAATAAAACTTGTTATAGTTATATCAATTGATTGGTTTGTTTAACGGTTTAATCTAAATGTACACAGAGTTTTACCCTTACCTGGTTCGAGAAGTAGTCTAAAAAGTCATTGAGAACTATTCAATATCAAACAGACTTTTGGATTCATGGTAGTATATATATTTAGTCCTTTAGTTTGGACAAAATGTCTTTAAAACGGTATAGCGCAACTATGGCCCCCATACAAATACATAATTACCTAGATGTATGTTTAAAACTTAAAAAATGGAAGTCTTTAAAATTTATATCTTAATCTTTCTTATTAACGAGTGAAGGTTGGGTAAAGTAAGCTGGATCGGTCACACAGATTCTCAGAATAATAATAGAATTTATAAAACTTAATACAGCCGACATTCTTATCGAGCTTGGTAAGACAAAAAAATAAGGATCTAATTAAAATGAAGTAAAGTTGACTTTTATTAGCTGGGTGCTGTGGCTTAGTTGGTCACCAAAACGACCACTACGCATAACGAATAAAATTAAGCCTGGGTTCGATACCCGGCGGTAAGACTATAGCAATAACATGACACAGAAGTTTACCAATCAAAATGGAGCATATTAAGTTTAATAAAGATTCTTTGAAATGATAGAAAAAATAACAAAAAAAATTCTATAGAAAAATTTTTCATAAAAATTTTTGTATGGAAAATTTTTTATCAAAAATTTTTCTATAGAAAATTTTTTATCAAAAATTTTTCTATAGAAAATTTTTTATCAAAAATTTTTCTATAGAAATTTTTTTTATCAAAAATTTTTCTTCAGAAAATTTTTTTATTAAAAATTTTTCTATAGAAAAATTTTTTATTACAAATTTTTTTATGGTACAAAATTTTTTATTACAAATTTTTTTATGGTACAAAATTTTCTATAGAAAAATTTTTGATAAAAAAATATTTTTCCATGGAAAATTTTTTTATAGAAAATTTGTTTATCAAAAATTTTTCTATAGAAAATTTTCTTACAAAATTTTTTCTATAGAAAATTTTTTTATCAAAAATTTTTGTATGAAAAATTTTTATCAAAAATTTTCTTACTAACATTTTTCTGTAGAAAATTTTTTTTTATTAAAAATTTTGCTATAGAAAGTTTTTCATTAAAAATTTTTCTATGGAAAATTTTTTATTAAAAATTTTTATATAGAAAATTTTTTATTAAAAATTTTTATATAGAAAGTTTTTTATTAAAAATTTTTATATAGAAAATTTTTTATTAAAAATTTTTATATAGAAAATCTTTTTACCAAAAATTTTTCTATATTTTTTTTATCAAAAATTTTTCTATAGAAAATTTTTTTATCAAAAATTTTTCTATAGAAAATTTTTTTATCAAAAATTTTTCTATAGAAAATTTTTTTATCAAAAATTTTTTTATAGAAAATTTTTTTATCAAAAATTTTTCTATAGAAAATTTTTTTATCAAAAATTTTTCTATAGAAAATTTTTTTATCAAAAATTTTTCTATAGAAAACTTTTTATCAAAAATTTTTCTATAGAAAATTTTTTATCAAAAATTTTTCTATAGAAAATTTTTTATCAAAAATTTTTCTATAGAAAATTTTTTATCAAAAATTTTTCTATAGAAAATTTTTTATCAAAAATTTTTCTATAGAAAATTTTTTATGAAAAATTCTTTAATGAAAAATTTTTTATCAAAAATTTTTCTATAGAAAATTTTTTATCAAAAATTTTTTTATGAAAAATTTTTTATCAAAAATTTTTCTATAAAAAATTTTCTTACAAACATTTTTTTATAGATTTTTTTTTTTATTAAAAATTTTTCTATAGAAAGTTTTTTATTAAAAATTTTTCTATGGAAAATTTTTTATTAAAAATTTTTATATAGAAAATTTCTTTCATCATATATTTTTCTATAGAAAATCTTTTTACCAAAAATGTTTCTATATTTTTTTCTCAAAAATTTTTCTATTGAAAATTGTTTTATCAAAAATTTATCATAGAAAATTTTTGTATCAAAAATTCTTCTGTAGAAAATTTTTTATCAAAAATTTTTCTATAGAAATTTTTTTATCAAAAATGTTTTTATCGAAAATTTTTTATCAAAAATTTTTCTATAGAAAATTTTTTATCAAAAATTTTTCTATAGAAAATTTTTTATCAAAAATTTTCTTACAAAAATTTTTCTATAGAAATTTTTTTTTATTAAAAATGTTTCTATATAAAGTTTTTGTTCATCAAAATTTTTTCCTTAGAAAGTTTTCTTATAAATTTTTTTTAATTTTTTCTATACAAAATTTTTTTTATAGAAAATTTTCTTACAATATTTTTCTTACAAAAATTACAAAAATTTTTCTATAGAAAATTTTCTTATCAAAAATTTTTCTATAGGAAATTTTTCTATAAAAAATTGTCTTACAAAAATTTTTCTATAGAAATCTTTTTTTATTAAAAATGTTTCTATATAAAGTTTTTGTTTATCAAAATTTTTTCCTTAGAAAGTTTTCTTATAAATTTTTTTTTTAATTTTTTCTATACAAAATTTTTTTATAGAAAATTTTCTTACAATATTTTTCTTACAAAAATTACAAAAATTTTTCTATAGAAAATTTTCTTATCAAAAATTTTTCTATAGGAAATTTTTCTATAAAAAATTGTCTTACAAACATTTTTCTATAGAAAATTTTTTTTATTTAAAATTTCTGTAGAAAGTTTTTTATTAAAAAATTTTCTATGGAAAATTTTTTGTTAAAAATTTTTATATAGAAAATTTTTTTCATCATACATTTTTCTATAGAAAATCTTTTTGCCATAGATTTTTCAACTTTTTTTTTTTTCTCAAAATTTTTTGATCAAAAATTTTTCTACAAAAAGATTTTTTATCAAAAATTTTTCTATAGAAATTTTTCTTTATGAAAATTTTTTCCTTAGAAAATTTTCTTATAAAAATTTTTTTATTAAACATTTTTTATGGAAAATTTTTTATCAAAAATTTTTGTATAAAAAATGTTCTTACAAACATTTTTCTATAGAAAATTTTTTTTATTAAAAATTTTTCTACAGAAAGTTTTTTATTAAACATTTTTCTATTTAAAATTTTTTAATAAAAATTTTTATATAGAAAATTTTTTTCATCATATAGTTTTCTATAGAAAATCTTTTTACCAAACATTTTTCTATATTTTTTTTCTCAAAAATTTTTCTATAGAAAATTTTCTTATCAAAAATTTTTCTATAGAAAATTTTCTTATCAAAAATTTTTCTATAGAAAATTTTTTTATCAAAAATTTTTCTATAGAAAATTTTTTATCAAAAATTTTTCTATAGAAAATTTTTTTATAAAAAATTTTTCTATATAAAATTTTCTTACCAAAATTTTTCTATATAAAATTTTCTTACAAAAATTTTTCTATAAAAAATTTTTTTATCAAAAATTTTTCTATAGAAAGTTTTTTTTATCAAACATTTTTCTATAGAAAGTTTTTTTATCAAAAATTTTTCTATAGAAAATTTTTCATCAAACATTTTTCTATATAAAATTTTCTTCCAAAAATTTTTCTATATAAAATTTTATTTTTATCAAAAATTTTTCTATAGAAAATTTTTTATCAAAAATTTTTCTATAGAAAATTTTTTATCAAAAATTTTCTTACAAAAATTTTTCTATAGAAATTTTTTTTTATTAAAAATGTTTCTATATAAAGTTTTTGTTCATCAAAATTTTTTCCTTAGAAAGTTTTCTTATAAATTTTTTTTAATTTTTTCTATACAAAATTTTTTTTATAGAAAATTTTCTTACAATATTTTTCTTACAAAAATTACAAAAATTTTTCTATAGAAAATTTTCTTATCAAAAATTTTTCTATAGGAAATTTTTCTATAAAAAATTGTCTTACAAAAATTTTTCTATAGAAATCTTTTTTTATTAAAAATGTTTCTATATAAAGTTTTTGTTTATCAAAATTTTTTCCTTAGAAAGTTTTCTTATAAATTTTTTTTTTAATTTTTTCTATACAAAATTTTTTTATAGAAAATTTTCTTACAATATTTTTCTTACAAAAATTACAAAAATTTTTCTATAGAAAATTTTCTTATCAAAAATTTTTCTATAGGAAATTTTTCTATAAAAAATTGTCTTACAAACATTTTTCTATAGAAAATTTTTTTTATTTAAAATTTCTGTAGAAAGTTTTTTATTAAAAAATTTTCTATGGAAAATTTTTTGTTAAAAATTTTTATATAGAAAATTTTTTTCATCATACATTTTTCTATAGAAAATCTTTTTGCCATAGATTTTTCAACTTTTTTTTTTTTCTCAAAATTTTTTGATCAAAAATTTTTCTACAAAAAGATTTTTTATCAAAAATTTTTCTATAGAAATTTTTCTTTATGAAAATTTTTTCCTTAGAAAATTTTCTTATAAAAATTTTTTTATTAAACATTTTTTATGGAAAATTTTTTATCAAAAATTTTTGTATAAAAAATGTTCTTACAAACATTTTTCTATAGAAAATTTTTTTTATTAAAAATTTTTCTACAGAAAGTTTTTTATTAAACATTTTTCTATTTAAAATTTTTTAATAAAAATTTTTATATAGAAAATTTTTTTCATCATATAGTTTTCTATAGAAAATCTTTTTACCAAACATTTTTCTATATTTTTTTTCTCAAAAATTTTTCTATAGAAAATTTTCTTATCAAAAATTTTTCTATAGAAAATTTTCTTATCAAAAATTTTTCTATAGAAAATTTTTTTATCAAAAATTTTTCTATAGAAAATTTTTTATCAAAAATTTTTCTATAGAAAATTTTTTTATAAAAAATTTTTCTATATAAAATTTTCTTACCAAAATTTTTCTATATAAAATTTTCTTACAAAAATTTTTCTATAAAAAATTTTTTTATCAAAAATTTTTCTATAGAAAGTTTTTTTTATCAAACATTTTTCTATAGAAAGTTTTTTTATCAAAAATTTTTCTATAGAAAATTTTTCATCAAACATTTTTCTATATAAAATTTTCTTCCAAAAATTTTTCTATATAAAATTTTCTTACAAAAATTTTTCTATAGAAAATTTTCTTACAAAAATTTTTCTATAGAAAATTTTTTAATCAAAATTTTTTTTTTTAATTTTTCTATATTTTTTATCAAAAATGTTACTATAGAAAATTTTTTATCAAAAATTTTTCTATAGAAAATTTTTATAAAAATTTTTCTTTAGAAAATTTTTATCAAAAATTTTTCTATAGAAAGTTTTTTTTATCAAAATTTTTTCCTTAGAAAATTTCTTACAAAAATTTTTTTTATTAAAAATTTGTCTATAGAAAATTTTTTTATCAAAAATTGTGCTATAGAAAATTTTTTTATAGAAAATTTTATTTATCAAAAATTTTTCTATAGAAAATTTTTTAAAAATTTTTATATAGAACATTTTTTTCATCATATAGTTTTCTATAGAAAATCTTTTTACCAAACATTTTTCTATATTTTTTTTCTCAAAAATTTTTCTATAGAAAATTTTCTTATCAAAAATTTTTCTATGGAAAATTTTTTTATGAAAAATTTTTCTATAGAAAATTTTTTTATCAAAAATTTTTCTATCAAAAATTTTTCTATATAAAATTTTCTTACCAAAATTTTTCTATATAAAATTTTCTTACAAAAATTTTTCTATAGAAAATGTTTTTTATCAAAAATTTTTCTATAGAAAGTTTTTTTTTATCAAAAATTTTTCTATGGAAAGTTTTTTTATCAAAAATTTTTCTATAGAAAATTTTTTATTAAACATTTTTCTATATTTTTTATCAAAAATTTTTCTATAGAAAATTCATCAAATATTTTTCTATTTTTTTTATCAAAAAATTTTCTATGAAAAGTTTTTTATCAAAAATTTTTCTTTAGAAAATTTTTTGGATCGAAAATATCTAAAGAATATAAAAATCTAAAATTTTTTTGATATTAGAATTTATTTTGGTTTTGAAAAATATTCCCAATATTTACAAAAAATATTCCCAATGTTTTCAAATTTTCATCTTTCAAATGAATGATTTTAATAAATACTCATTTTCACGAGTTTTATTAACGATCATGGTATTAACGAAAATGAAAAAAATTCATCGGCTTCTGGTGGTATGGGTTGCCTACTCCTGTTTATAACTTTTAATCAAAAAAAAACCTTGGCAATCCTCATTTTAAGCAAAAGCTTTTTTTTTGCCAAATCTGGTCCCCAGACGCTATAATTTCATTTAAAATATTAATAATTCGAAATCTCGCTTAGAAATTTTTCTTTATAAATATAAAATTGAATTTTTTAAATAATTTTAATTTATTTGATTTTTTTTCTTTATTTTTAATAATAATAATCATATTCCAAAATCTAAAAACTATATAAAATTTATTTATTTATGTTATCATTCAATATTTTCAACATTTCATTCTTTTAATTTTCGGTTATCTTCCATTCATTCATTTAATTAATTAATAATTATTAAACGATAACATTAATAATAATAATGCATTATTTTTTGTTTTTATTATTTTATTATTTATAATTTATTTATTTTCATTCTTTACTTAAATGTTTCATTTCTTTTTGCTTCATTTCTTTTACATATACATTGTAAATGTAAATATATGTATGTATTGTTTTTGTTTTCTTGTTGTTGTTGTATATATATAATAATTATAATAATATTAATTTAAATATATATAATTTTTGTTTTTTTTTTGTATTTATTAATAAATTTGATTTAAACTAATTTTTATTTTATCTTTTCTTTTTTTGTTGTTGCATTAAGGCCAAAAATGTAATTAAAAAAACGTATATAAAATAAAAAACTAATAAAAAAAGTTTTTGAAAAAAGGTTTCCTTTTTTTTTTGTTGAATAAAAAAATTTTTAATTTTTGTTTTTAAATCTAAATTTTAAATTGTATTTTTTGTGGTTTTTTGTTAATTTTTTTCTTGTTATTATAACTTTTTTTTTTATTTTTGTATCCCTTTCACAATTTTTTTTTAATAATTACTTAAATTTGTAAATAAATGTTTATGTATGTTTGTAATGGACCAGGGGAGGCAAATTAGAGGACCCTCTCTGGAACTAGTAAAGCGAATTGTTACTAGAACTTGAATCTGCAATTTAAAGAGGAATAGGCCACTCTTTGTTTAACCTAAAGCCAATTTCTAGGGTTATCCCTAGGTTGGCAATGGCCTCTATATAAACGACCTAGTAAAGGCTCTAGTTTATTCAAAAAGTAACCTCTAATCAAAGACTTTATAATATAAAGATAATTCTTTCCATTAGTTGTTTCCGAGTTAGAGTAAAAGCGGTATACTCTATATTTTTATGGGACTTTTCAAAACGACCATACGGCAAATCAATAAATGGAAGTGCAAAATCTTTATATTATAGAGTTTTTGCTCTTAACAACTCCAATTATTTCCACTATCATACAATAACTATCAAATTTACTAGTTTAAGAGACCGTCCTTTAATTTGCCACTCCCCTGGGTAAGTGTAAGGATGTGTGTGTGTGTGTGTGTGTGTGTAAATTTTTAAAAACGGATGTGAAATATTAATTTTCTTATTTTCCATTTCTTTTATACAATATGTTTGTATGTATGTAATTGTGTCTTTGTTTTTTATATGCATATGTATGTATATAAAAGGTTCTTGTAATGTTTGCGTATGTGGGTATTGTTATAATGTTGGTGTTGGTATGTGGATTGTAGTATGAATGTATGTATGTGAACTTATATCCTTTTCCGTTGTTGCTGTTAAGTCTCAGTCGTCGTTATCGTCATCGGTTATGCCACACATTTTCGTTATCTCTTTTTCGTTTCAATTCAAATCAATTGATCCTTAAAGTTAATCGTATCGTTTACATTTCGAAATTTAAAAGAATAATAAAAGTGCAGGTGTTCATTTGTTAGACATTAGGTTTTTTCTTTTATAAGAAATATATTCTTTAAAAAAATTTCTTGTCAACATTTTTTTAGGAAACTATTGAAAATCAGATATTTTGAATGAAATATTAAAAGAATTTTTACTTTGAAAACAAAACATTCTATAATCGAATCCCAGAAGAAATTAAAAAATTTCATAAAAATTTTTCTGTATAAAAAATTTTCTAACGAAAAAATTTCAACAAAAATTTTCTAACGAAAAAATTTCAACAAAAATTTTCTAACGAAAAAATTTCAACAAAAATTTTCTATGGAAAAAATTTCATCAAAATTTTTATATAAAAAAAATTTATCAAAATTCTTATATAGAAAAATTTCATAAACATTTTTCTAAAAAAAGAATTTCATAAAAATTTTTCTTAAGAGAAAATATAAATATAACTTTTCTTAAAAAAAAAAAAATTGTCAAAATTTTTCTATAGAAAAAATTTCATTAAAATTTTTTTACAGAAAAATTTTATCAAAATTTTTCTATAGAAAAAATTTCATTAAAATTTTTTTACAGAAAAAGTTTTATCAAAATTTTTCTATAGAAAACGTTTCATCAAAATTTTTCCACAGAAAAAATTTCATTAAAATTTTTCCATAAAAAAAATTTTTTTTTAATTTTTCAATAGAAAAAATTTTGTCAACATTTTTAAAGTTTAAAAATTTAAATAAAGTTTTTCTATAGAAAAATTTTTATAAAAAAATTCTCTAAAAACAACATTTTATCAAAATTTTCATAAGGAAAATTTCATTAGAATTTTTCAATTAAAAAAATTCTATTAAAATTGTTCTATATAAAAAATTTAATCAAAATTTTTGCAAAGAAAAAATTTTATCAAAATTTTTCCAAAGAAATAATTTTATCAAAATTTTTCCAAAGAAAGAATTTTAGTAGAAAAAATTTCATAAAATTTTTCTATAGAAAAATTTTATCAAAATTTTTCTAACGAAAAAATTTTATCAGATTTTTTTTTCTTTAGAAGAAATTCCTTTAAAAATTTTTAGAAAAAATTTTATAAAAATGTTTTTATAGAAAAAATTTCAACAAAATTTTTTATAGAAAAAATTTCAACAAAATTTTTTTATAGAAAAAATTTCAACAAAATTTTTTTATAGAAAAAATTTCAACAAAATTTTTCTATAGAAAAAATTTTGATAAAAATTTCTCTAAAAAAAACTTTATATTAAAATTTTGTATACCAAAAATTTCATTAAAATTTTTCCATTAAAAATATTTCAACATTTTTTATAAAAAAATTTTTATCAAAACTTTTCTATCGACAAAATAGCATCCAAATTTTTCTATCGAAGTAAATTCATCAAAATTTTTCTGTAAGAAAAAATTTCAACAAAATTTTTCTGTAGAAAAAATTTTGTAACGAAAAAATTTTCTATGGAAAAAATTTCATCAAAATTTTTGTATAAAAAAAAATTATCAAAATTTTTATATAGAAAAAAATTATCAAAATTTTTATATAGAAAAATTTCATAAAAATTGTTCTAAAAAAAAATTTCACAAAAATTTTTCTAAAGAAAAAATTTCATTAAAATTTTTCTAAAGAAAAAAATTCCGTTAAAATTTTTCTATATAAAAAATTTTATGAAAATTTTTATATAGAAAAAAATTTCATCAAAATATTTTTATAGAAAAAATTTCATCAAAATTTTTCTAAAGAAAAAATTTCATAAATATTTTTCTAAAGAAAAAATTTTATAAACATTTTTCTAAAGAAAAAAATTTCGCTAAAATTTTTCTATATAAAAAATTTCGCTAAAATTTTTCTATATAAAAAATTTTATGAAAATTTTTATATAGAAAAAAATTTCATCAAAATATTTTTATAGAAAAAATTTCGTCAAAATTTTTCTATAGGAAAAATTTTGATAAAAAAAATCTCTAAAAAACTATACCAAAGTTTCATAAAATTTTTTTTTTTTAAAACATTTTTCCATTAAAAAAATTTCAACATTTTTTTTTATAAACCAAATCTTATCAAAATTTTTCTATAGAAAAAGTTTCATCAAAATTTTTCCGTAGAAAAAATTTCAATAAAATTTTTATATATAAAAAAATTTTGTATAAAAAATATGCATCAAAATTTTTACATAGAAAAATTTCATCAAAATGTTTCTAAAGAAAAAATTTCATTAAATATTTTTAAAGAAAAAATTTCATTAAAATTTTTCTATATACAAAATTTAATGAAAACTTTTCTATAGAAAAAAGTTCCATCAAAATATTTTTATAGAAAAAATTTCGTCAAAATTTTTCTATAGAAAAAATTTCATCAAAGTTTTCAAGAAAATACGAAAAAATTGCATTAAAATTTTTCTATAGAAAAATTTTTTTCAAAATTTTCTTTAGAAAATATTTCACTAAAATTTTTCTATAGAAAAAATTTCACTAAAATTTTTGCATAGATAAAATTTCTTCAAAATTTTTTTAAGCAAAAATTTTATTGAAATTTTTCTAAAGAAAAAATTTCTTTATATTTTTTTAGAGAAAAAATTTCATCGAAATTTTTCTTTAGAAAAAAATTTATCAACATTTTTCTTTAGAAAAAAATTTATCAAATTTTGCTTAGCAAAAATTTCATAAAATATTTTTATAGAAAAAATTTAATGAAAATTTAACAAAAATTTCATCAAATTTTTTGTATCAAAAAAAATTTTCAAAATCTTTTTAGGAAAAAATTTTCAAAATTTTTTAAGGATAACGATAGAAAAATTTGTAAAAATTTTTCTATAACAAAAATTTCATCAAAATTTTGTATTAAAAAAATTGCATCAACATTTTTCTATAAAAAAATTCATAAAAATTTTTCTATAAAATAAAATTTTATCAAGTTTTTTCCGTAGAAAATAAAAAAAAAATTCTGTATGGAAAAAATTTGATCATCAAAATTCTTCAATACAAAAAATTTTATCAAAATGTTTCTATTGAAAAAATTTTATCAAAATTTTGGTATAGAAAAAAATGTCATTGAAATTTTTTTATTAAAAAAATTTCATCAAAATTTTTTTTATAGAAAAAAATTCATCATAATTTTTTCTATAAAAAATTTTTCATGAAATTTTTTTAATAAAAAAAAAATTTATTTTTTTTTATCAAAATGTTCTATAGAAAGAATTTCTTAAAAATGTTTTTATAGAAAAAATTTTTCAAAACGTGAAAAAAAATTCTTCGATATTTTTTTAGAGAACAAACTTCTTTAAAATTTTTCTATAGAAAAAATTTCAACAACAAATTTTCTTTAAAAAAAAAATTCATCAAAAAGATTAAATAGAAAAAATTTCTATAGAAAAAGTTTTGTCGAAATTGTTAAATTTTGTATAAATTTTTGCTATAAAGATTTTCATACATATCCCGTCGATTATCTTATTATTAAAAAATTAAGTACATTTTACTAATGAATAAAAATTTAACACCATTTACATTTATTATTCCAATAAGTCAAAGAAATTTTTTTCAATATCTTTTATTTAACGAAGTTATTACCTGGAAAATTGTGTAGAAATAAGCAAAATTTATGTTTAGAAACATTTTTGCGAAGACGCAACATTTTTAGCTAAAAAGGCAACATTTGTAAAATCTTTAGTTTTCTCATATACTCAGAATTAGTGAATTAGCTTTTCTTTAATGAAAAATTTATCTTAAACATGTTTAAAGCTTTTCATTATAAATGTGATGTTGTAAAAATTAGGTTTCGAAACTTTTTTGGCAACATTTTTATTTAAAAAGGCAACATTCTTAGCAACATTTGATCTTAAACATGTTTAAAACTTCTCATTGTTCTATAACATTGTTGTCTTTATGTTATGTTGTTAAATTTACGTTTAGAATCATTTTTGTTTAGAGGCAACATTCTTAGCAACATTTGTGTATCTCACTTTTTTTCCTAAACACAGAATTAGTGAATTATTCATTCTTTAACGAAATACTTATCTTAAACATGTTTCAAGCTTTCAAATAAAAATTGTTGCTTTAATATTGTTGTTCTAATGTGATGTTGTATAGTTATTTTAAATTTATAGAATATTATTTGAGATTCTTAACATGTCCTAAAAATTAAATTCATAATATTCATATTCTTTTGTTATCCTTAACCCCCGTTGAAGGGCCTCAAAATAATCATATATTATACAATAAATATTTAATCCTTAAATATTAGAAAATAAAATTCAGCCCTTTCGGTCTATAAATGTTTAGATACATTTTTGGTAAACACATTTTGAGAAGTCTTATTTATAGATTAAATATATGCAATACCAAATCAATTTGGAAAAACTTTACGAGAGCCTATATTCAATAGCGTCTTTGAACCATTTTTTTCAAAATTACTTTTTTTTGAGAAACTGTTTTTTATAATAGTTACATCTCTTTTAATAAAAATCTGAGAGAAGAAATCTATTTTAGAACTTTGGCTTAAATATATTGACTTTCATTTAAATATTTTGGATATTAAACAGTTTTTGCCTCCCCTTGATATTATTATTAAGGTTCATAGTCGGTATTGAATATAGACTCTCGATTAGCAACATGTTCTGGCAACATATTATCACAATATTAAAAAAACACATTTGTTGCTATCATTTGACATTGGAGAAATTATTTACCTAATAAAATCTGATTTTAAACAAATTTAAGAAATCTGAAATAAATTTGTTGAGGAACATTTGTTGCTATACAAAATGTACTTCTCATATTCTAATATCAATGAACAAAAAATCAGACTTATGTTGTTTGATTTCTTTTGTTGCAAGCAAAAATTAAAACAAATGTTACCATTACTTTGAGCAACTTTGTTGATGTCTTTAACATTGTAAAAAATTCGTGTTATCAGTCTTCATAGCAAAAATCGTCTTTGATTAAACAAATAAATTAAATTGGACCCATATAGACCTCAGCTTTTTTTAATAGCAACAAAATTTAAACATTTTCTTTATAAAAAAATCGATTTTAGGAAAATGTTGCTAATACTTAAGCCAAGGTTGCTTAAGCAAAGGTTGACATTATTTTGACTCATGTTGCTAAACATTTTTGTGGCTAATAAAATTCGGTCTTTTTCGAATATTAAAGAGATCCTAAGTTAAATAAAATTTCATTTCTAACTTTAATAAAAGAAGCTTGATCTCAAATCGCAAAAAAAAAGTGTTTAAGTCCTCAAACTGTTGTATGTTCCTGAAACTTAAGTAACTTTGATGGCTATCTTTATTTGCATTACAAAAAATTTCACAAACGTTTTCATCAAAGACCATCTACATGTATTTAAGTTGCTAAACATTTTTGGATATTTCAACACAAATATTGAGGAATATCTAAAATTTACAACCTTAGTTTACAAAAATGTTGCTGTTTGTTTTTTGTCCTTGTCAACATTTGTTGCTAACGTTTAAGGAGCTTTTAATGAACAAATTTTATGAATTTAATTGTTCATTTGGTAAATTCGTGTTGAAGAAATATCTATATTTTAAATTCTTTCAATTATTTATTATAATAATGAGATTATAGGTCCCTCCACGTAAGCAACATGTTTTGCCAAAGACCGAAAAACCTATTTAAATATAAAAAGTGAAGTAAAATCTTCAGGTTTTGATAATGCAAAGTTATAAACTCTTTACTTTTTACTCGTAAAAAATTTAAAAAAAAATGTTTTTAAGAAGTTTCGCAACACTCTTGCCTAATAAACATCTTCTAGCAACATTGTTGCTAAACAAAAAGAAATATTTAATCTTTCAGTTGGTAAGATTTGTCGGAAATTTTTAAATTTTTATCAGACACATTCTCACAGGTATTACCTTTTGTTGCTTTAACTTTAGAATTTTTTAGCAAAAAGAATCAATATATTCCGGAATTTACAACATTGGTTATTTCAATTTGAAGTCCCTATGCTTTACAGCAGTTATTTCGATTTACAAAAATGTTGCCGTTTGTTTTTTGTCCTTGTCAACATTTGTTGCTAACGTTAAAAGAGCAAAATTTATGAATTTAATTGTTCATTTGGTAAATTCGTGTTGAAAATAAATATCTAGATTTTAAATTCTTTTAAAAATTTATTATGATAATGAGATTATAGGCCCCTCCACGTAAGTAACATTTTTTGTCAAGGACCAAAAAAAAAAACAGTGAAGTAAAATCTTCAGGTTTTGATACTACAAAGTTAAAAACTCTTCACTTTTTACTCTAATACATTTTTAAATATTAATGAAATTTGTTTTTAATATGTATCGCAACACTTTTGTCTTATAAACATCTTCTGGCAACATTGTTGCTAAACAAAAAGAAATATTTAAACTTTAAGTGGGTTACATTTGTCTGAAATTAGAAAATTTGTATCAGACAAAAGCTTTCCTAAAATCTTTTTGAGATATAAACGAACAAAGATATAAACGAAAAAGCTTCCGAAGGCCATTGTTTTTAATTAGAATCATTTTTATAAAGTGAAAAGCAACATTATCAGGAATATATTACAATGTCAACAAATGTTTCTCAAAACTTTCTACAAGTTATCTGAGTAAAGCTCTCCAAGGTTTAACATTTTTAAAAAAAAAAACTTTATTATTTTTAAAAATTTTCCAAACAAAATTGAAATTTTAATTAAATTAATTTTTAACATGTATAGCAACATATTTGCCTAATGAACATCTTCTGGCAACATTGTTGCTAAACAAAATGAAATATTTAACCTTTAAGTTGGTTAGACTTGTCGAAAATTTTTAAATTTTTACCAGACAAAAGCTTAACAGCTTTTAAAGATGTAAAGAAATTTGTTTCTTAGAAAAAGCTTTCGAAAATTATTTTTTTATAAAATTTTCTAAATAAAACTTTTATGAAAAGAAAAGCAACATTATCAAGAATTTTTCACAATGGCAGCAAATTTTTCTTAAAACTTTCTAAAAGCTTTCTCAGTAAAAGCTCTTAAATGTTTAATAATGTTAAAAAAAAGCTTTTATTTTTTTTTATATTTTCCAAACAAAATTTTGCTTAGTTTTGACGAAAGCTTTTCTTAACAGCTTTAAAAGATATAAAGATATATGTTTTTTAGAAAAAGCTTTCTAAAGTTATTTTTTATAAAATTTTCTAAACAAAACTTTTATAAAAAGAAAAGCCACGTTATCAAGAATATTTTACAATGTCAAAAAATTTTTCACAAATTTTTTTTTAAACCTCTTCAAGGTTTAACATTTTAAAAAAAGCTTTATTTTTTTTTAATATTTTCCAAACTAAATTTTGCTTATTTTAGACAAAAGCTGTTCTAAAAAGCTTTAAAAGATATAAAGAAATATGTTTCTTAGAAGAAGCTTTCGAAAGTTCTTTTTATTTAATTATATTAAAGTTTTCTAAATAAAACTTTTATGGAAAGAAAAGAAACATTATCAAGAATATTTCACAATGTCAGCAAATTTTTCTCACAACTTTCTTAAAGTTTTCTGAGTAAAAGCTCTCCGAAGTTTAATATTTAAAAACAGCTTTTATTTTTTTAATACTTTCCAAACAAAATTTAGCTTATTTTCGACAAAAGCTTTTCTTAACAGCTTTAAAAGATATAAAGAAATATATTTCTGAGCAAAAGCTTTCGAAAGTTATTTTTTAAAAAACTTTCTAAATAAAACTTTTATGAAAAGAAAAGCAACATTTTTAAGAATATTTCACAATGTCAGCAAATTTTTCTCACAATTTTCTAAAAAAACTACTAATAGTTTTGTTGAGTAAAAGCTTTCCAACGTTTAACATTTTTTAAAAAGCTTTTATTTCTTTTTTCAAAACAAAATTTTGGTTATTTTAGACTAAAGCTTTTCTCAGCAGCTTTAAAAGTTATAAGGAAATATGTTTCTTTGAAAAAGCTTTCGAAAGTTATTTTTTATAAAAATTTCTAAATGAAACTTTTATAAAAAGAAAAGCAACATTATCAAGAATATTTCAAAATGTCAGCAAATTTTCTCACAACTTTCTGAAAGTTTTTTGAGTAAAAGCTCCCCAACATTTAACATGTTTAAAAAAAGCTTTTATTTTTTTTTTATTTTCCAAACAAAATTTTGCTTATTTTTGACAAAGGCTTTTCTTAAAAGCTTGAAAAGATATAAAAAAATACGTTTCTTAGAAAAAGCTTTCGAAAGTTATTTTTTATAAAATTTTCTAAATAAAACTTTTATGAAAAGAAAAGTAACATTTACAAGAACATTTCACAATGTCAACAAATTTTTCTCACAATTTTCTAAAAGTTTTCAGAGCAAAACTCTTTAAAGTCTAACATTTAAAGAAAAAGCTTTTATTTTTTTATATTTTCCAAATAAAATTTAGCTTATTTTAGACAAAAGCTTTTCTAAACAGCTTTAAAAGATATAAAGAATTATGTTTTTTAGAAAAAGCTTTTAAAAATTATTTTTTATAAAATTTCTAAAAAAAAAACTTTATAAAAACAATATTTCACAATGTCAGCAAATTTTTCTCACAACTTTCTAAAAGTTTTCTCAGTAAAAGCTCTTCAAGGTTTAACATTAAAAAAAGCTTTTATTTTTTTATATTTTCCAAACAAAATTATGCTTATTTTAGACAAAAGCTTTTCTTAACACCTTTAAAAGATATTAAGAAATATGTTTCTTGGAAAAAGCTTTCGAAAGTTCTTTTTATATAATCATATTAAAGTTTTCTTAATAAAATTTTATAAAAAGAAAAGCAAATTTTTCTCAATACTTCCTAAAAGTTTTCTGAGTAAAAGCTCTTCAGGGTTTAACATTTAAAAAAAAGCTTTTATTTTTTTTAATATTTTCCAAACAAAATTTTGCTAATTTTAGACAAAAGCTTTAAAATATATAGAGAAATATCGTTCTTAGAAAAAGCTTTCGAAAGTTATTTTTTATAAAATTTTCTAAATAAAACTTATGAAAAGAATATTTCACAATAACAGCAAATTTTTCTCACAACTTTGTTGAAGTTTTTTGAGTAAAAGCTCTCCAACGTTTAACATTTAAAAAAAAAAGCTTTTATTATTTTTAAATATTTTCCAAACAAAATTTTGCTTATTTTTGACAAAAGCTTTTCTTAACAGCTTTAAAAGATATAAAGAATTATGTTTTTTAGAAAAAGCTTTTGAAAGTTATTTTTTATGAAAATTTTCTCAATACTTTCTAAAAGTTTTCTGAGTAAAAGCTCTTCAAGGTTTAACATTTAAAAAAAAAGCTTTTATTTTTTTTTAATATTTTCCAAACAAAATTTTGCTTATTTTAGACAAAAGCTTTAAAATATATAGAGAAATATCGTTCTTAGAAAAAGCTTTCGAAAGTTATTTTTTGTAAAATTTTCTAAATAAAACTTTTATTAAAAGAATATTTCACAATGTCAGCAAATTTTTCTCACAACTTTCTAAAAGTTTTCTGAGTAAAAGCTCTCCAAAGTTTAACATTTTTTAAAAAAGCTTTTATTTTTTGTTTAAATTTTCCAAACAAAATTTTGCTTATTTTACAAAAAAATTTAAGAAATTTATGTTTCCTAAAAATTAACCTAAAAAAATTATATTCGAGCTTTAGATGTGATGATTTTACGATTTAAAGCTTATTCCAAAAACTTAATAAAATTGAAAATTGTAAACTTTTGATTAGGTTTAAGGCTAGTCTTAGTCCTTCTTAAAAAACTCTAAATGGATTTGATATATGGATCTTATTTCGTTCTAGGATATTTTGATTGATTTAAATGGTAAATGGTTTTGTTTGTGTGTATTACTTTTGAATGCTGGAGTATATTTTAACAGTATTTAAATGTATTTAGTTAATTATTATTTAATAATTTTTCCTTTTTTTGTTTTTGTTTTCTGTTTTTGTATAATTATAAGTCTTAATCACTCTGAAAGGATAAATATAGTGAGTGAAATTCATTTGATAAAAGAGTTTATTTTTGTGATTTTTTTTCGTATTTTCTGTATATTTTCTTTAAACTTAAATATTATAGATATATAAAAAAATGAAACGCTACCCGAACCATTTCGACCTTGTCCTCATCCATTTACCAGTTGATGTTAAAAATGAGCTTTAAAGTTAAAGGTTGTTCTAGAAGGATCTTCAACAGATTTCATCTGTTTCAGATCCAATTTCTATGCAGTTGTTGTTGTTGTTGTTTTTGTAATCTACGAAGTTAGGGATGAATTAATGTTATTTCTAGTGATAGCTGCAATTGTTGTTGTTATTGCAGCTGTTTGTTGCTGTTGCTGTTGCTGCTGCTGGTGATGGTGCGGCTGATGCTGCTGATCATTTAGTGACGTCTGAGAGATTTCTACTAAAGCTGTATTATTATTAGCTCCTGCTGCTGCTGCTAATGACGATAATGCTGCTGCTGATGCTGATGATGATGATGATGTTGTTATTATTGCTGAACCTGCTGCTATTACGGCTGCAGCAGCAGCAGCAGCTGCTGTTGCTGCTGATGATGACGATGAAGCGTTTGGTGTTGCAGTCTCTACAACTGCTAGGTCGGTTGTAGTTGTTGTTGTTGTGGTGGTATCATCATACACCGTTTGCTGTTATGTGAGATCCTGGGGTGAGTCTATGGAAAAGAGTTCCTTGTACAGGGCAGGGAATACCACATTTGGATGTTGTAGTTTAAATTTACTCAACGACTCCATGTGCATTATGGAGATGTCACTAAAAATTTGGAAATACAGAAAAATAAATTAATAAATTTTTTCTTAAATAATTAATTAACAAATAAATCTTCAACACAGACCGGAAGTTGGGAATATTATTGAGTAGCGTATCGAGTACCGTCACATCACCCTTCAGTGGTGCATGATTGGCCTCCAGTTCCTGCCTTATTGCATTCATACTTAAGTTGAAAAGCCTCTGGATTTCGGTATTACCGCGGACACCATTACGTTCTGAAATTAGAAAATAGTTTTATTAAAAATTTCCCATAAATAGTAATTTGTTGAAAAATTTTCTTTAAAAAGTAAATTTTTGAAAAATTTTCTATTAAAAGTAAATCTTTGATAAATTTGCTATATAAGTATATTTTTAAAAAATTTCCTTTAAAAAGTAAATTTCTGAAAAATTTTCCTTAAAAAGTAAATTTTTGAAAAATTTCCTTAAAAAAAAAAAATATTTTTGAAAAATTCCAATTAAAAAAGTAAATTTTTGAATAATTTTCTTTTAAAACGTAAACTTTTCTTTAATAAGTAAATTTAAGAAAATTTTCCTACAAAAAGTAAATTTTTTAAAAATTTCCTTTAAAAAGTAAATTTTGAAAAATTTCCCTTAAAAATTAAATTTTTTGAAAAATTTCCTTAAAGAAAAATATTTTTGAAAAATTCCAATTAAAAAGTAAATTTTTGAAAAATTTCCTTTAAAAAGTAAATTTTAGAAAAATTTCCTTTAAAAAGTAAATTTTTGAAAAATTTCCTTTAAAAAGTAAATATTTGAAAAATTTGCTATCAAAAGTAAATTTTCGAAAAATTTCCTATAAAAAATGAATTTGAGAAAAATTTCCTTAAATTAGTAAACTTTTCAAAAATTTCCTATAAAAAGTAAATTTTTGAAAAATAGTTAAAATATTTCCTATAAAAAGTAAATTTTTAAAAATTTCCCTTTAAAAAGTGAATTTTTGAAAAGTTTCCTATAAAAATTAAATTTTAAAAAATTTTCTATAAAAAGTAAATTTTGAAAAAATTTAAAATAAAATGTTAAATGTTAAAAATTTCCTATAAAAATTAAAATTTTTAAAAATTTCCTCTAAAAAAAAATTTTTGAAAAATTTCCTCAAGTTTAAAAAAATTCCTTCAAAAAGTAAATTATTGAAAAATTTCCATTAGAAAAGAAAATTTTCGAAAAATTTCCTATAAATAATAAATTTTCGAGAAATTTCATATAAAGTAAATTTTTGAAAAATTTCCTATAAAAAGTAAATTTTTGAAAAATTTTCTATAAAAAGTAAATTTTTCGAATAATTTCCTATAAAAAGTAAATTTTTCGAAAAATTTCCTATAAAAAGTAAATTTTTGAAAAATTTCCTATAAAAAGTAAATTTTTGAAAAATTTCGTATAAAGAGTAAATTTTTGAAAAATTTCTTAGAAAAGTAAATTTTTCAAAAATTTTCTTTAAAAGTAAATTTTTCAAAAATTTTCTTTAAAAAGTAAATTTTTCAAAAATTTTCTATTAAAATTATATTTTTGAAAAATTTCTTATAAAAAGTAAATTTTAGACAAAATTTCTATTAAAATCAAATTTTTGAAAAATTTCCTATAAATAGTCAATTTTCGAAAAATTTCCTACAAATAGTCAATTTTCGAAAAATTTGGCATAAATAGTCAATTTTCGAAAAATTTCCAATAAATAGTCAATTTTCGAAAAATTTCCTATAAATAGTCAATTTTCCAAATTTTCCTATAAATAGTCAATTTTCAAAAATTTCCTATAAATAGTCAATTTTCAGAAATTTCCTATAAATAGTCAATTTTCAAAAATTTCCTATAAATAGTCAATTTTCGAAAATTTCCTATAAATAGTCAATTTTCAAAAATTT
Organism: Stomorhina lunata; assembly: GCA_933228675.1. Taxonomy (NCBI): domain Eukaryota; kingdom Metazoa; phylum Arthropoda; class Insecta; order Diptera; family Rhiniidae; genus Stomorhina; species Stomorhina lunata. The sequence continues at coordinate 16,339,449 of OW121744.1, forward strand.
CCTATAAATAGTCAATTTTTGAAAAATTTCCTATAAATAGTCAATTTTCGAAAAATTTCCTATAAATAGTCAATTTTCGAAAAAATTTCCTATAAATAGTCAATTTTCGAAAAATTTCCTATAAATAGTCAATTTTCGAAAAATTTCCTATAAATAGTCAATTTTCGAAAAATTTCCTATAAATATTCAATTTTCGAAAAATTTCCTATAAATAGTCAATTTTCCAAATTTTCCTATAAATAGTCAATTTTCCAAATTTTCCTATAAATAGTCAATTTTCAAAATTTCCTATAAATAGTCAATTTTCAGAAATTTCCTATAAATAGTCAATTTTCAAAAATTTCCTATAAATAGTCAATTTTCAAAAATTTCCTATAAATAGTCAATTTTCAAAAATTTCCTATAAATAGTCAATTTTCAGAAATTTCCTATAAATAGTCAATTTTCAAAAATTTCCTATAAATATTAAATTTTCGAAAAATTTCCTATAAATAGTCAATTTTCAAAAATTTCCTATAAATAGTAAATTTTCGAAAATTTTCCTATAAAAAGTCAATTTTCGAAAAATTTCCTATAAATAGTAAATTTTTTAAAAATTTCCTAAAAATAGTCAATTTTTGAAAAATTTCCTATAAATAGTCAATTTTCGAAAAATTTCCTATAAATAGTCAATTTTCGAAAAATTTCCTATAAATAGTAAATTTTCGAAAAATTTCCTATAAATAGTCAATTTTTGAAAAATTTCCTATAAATAGTCAATTTTCGAAAAATTTCCTATAAATAGTCAATTTTCGAAAAATTTCCTATAAAAAGTCAATTTTCGAAAAATTTCCTATAAATAGTCAATTTTCGAAAAATTTCCTATAAATAGTCAATTTTCGAAAAATTTCCTATAAATAGTAAATTTTTTAAAAATTTCCTAAAAATAGTCAATTTTCGAAAAATTTCCTATAAATAGTAAATTTTCGAAAAATTTCCTATAAATAATCAATTTTCGAAAAATTTCCTATAAATAGTAAATTTTCGAAAAATTTCCTATAAATAGTAAATTTTTTAAAAATTTCCTAAAAATAGTCAATTTTCGAAAAATTTCCTATAAATAGTCAATTTTCGAAAAATTTCCTATAAATAGTCAATTTTCGAAAAATTTCCTATAAATAGTCAATTTTTGAAAAATTTCCTATAAATAGTCAATTTTCAGAAATTTCCTATAAATAGTCAATTTCCAAAAATTTCCTATAAATAGTCAATTTTCAAAAATTTCCTATAAATAGTAAATTTTCGAAAAATTTCCTATAAAAAGTCAATTTTCGAAAAATTTCCTATAAATAGTCAATTTTCGAAAAATTTCCTATAAATAGTAAATTTTTTAAAAATTTCCTAAAAATAGTAAATTTTTTAAAAATTTCCTAAAAATAGTCAATTTTCGAAAAATTTCCTATAAATAGTCAATTTTCGAAAAATTTCCTATAAATAGTAAATTTTCGAAAAATTTCCTATAAATAGTCAATTTTTGAAAAATTTCCTATAAATAGTCAATTTTCGAAAAATTTCCTATAAATAGTCAATTTTCGAAAAATTTCCTATAAAAAGTCAATTTTCGAAAAATTTCCTATAAATAGTCAATTTTCGAAAAATTTCCTATAAATAGTAAATTTTATAAAAATTTCCTAAAAATAGTCAATTTTCGAAAAATTTCCTATAAATAGTCAATTTTCGAAAAATTTCCTATAAATAGTAAATTTTCGAAAAATTTCCTATAAATAATCAATTTTCGAAAAATTTCCTATAAATAGTAAATTTTCGAAAAATTTCCTATAAATTGTCAATTTTCGAAAAATTTCCTAAATAGTAAATTTTTTAAAAATTTCCTAAAAATAGTCAATTTTCGAAAAATTTCCTATAAATAGTCAATTTTCGAAAAATTTCCTATAAATTGTCAATTTTCGAAAAATTTCCTATAAATAGTAAATTTTCGAAAAATTTCCTATAAATAATCAATTTTCGAAAAATTTCCTATAAATAGTAAATTTTCGAAAAATTTCCTATAAATTGTCAATTTTCGAAAAATTTCCTAAATAGTAAATTTTTTAAAAATTTCCTAAAAATAGTCAATTTTCGAAAAATTTCCTATAAATAGTCAATTTTCGAAAAATTTCCTATAAATAGTCAATTTTCGAAAAATTTCCTATAAGTAGTAAATTTTCGAAAAATTTCCTATAAATAATCAATTTTCGAAAAATTTCCTATAAATAGTAAATTTTCGAAAAATTTCCTATAAATTGTCAATTTTCGAAAAATTTCCTAAATAGTAAATTTTTTAAAAATTTCCTAAAAATAGTCAATTTTCGAAAAATTTCCTATAAATAGTCAATTTTCGAAAAATTTCCTATAAATTGTCAATTTTCGAAAAATTTCCTATAAATAGTAAATTTTTTAAAAATTTCCTAAAAATAGTCAATTTTCGAAAAATTTCCTATAAATAGTAAATTTTCGAAAAATTTCCTATAAATAGTAAATTTTCGAAAAATTTCCTATAAATAGTAAATTTTCCAAAAGTTTCCTATAAATAGTCAATTTTCGAAAAATTTCCTATAAATAGTCAATTTTCAAAAATTTCCTATAAATAGTCAATTTTCAAAAATTTCCTATAGTCAATTTTCAAAAATTTCCTATAAATAGTCAATTTTCAAAAATTTCCTATAAATAGTAAATTTTCGAAAAATTTCCTATAAATAGTCAAATTTTCGAAAATTTTCCTAAAAATAGTTAATTTTTGAAAAATTTCCTATAAATAGTCAGTTTTCGAAAAATTTGCTAGAAATAGACAATTTTAGAAAAATTTCCTAAAAATAGTATTTTTTTTTTAAATTTCCACAGAAATAGCCAATTTTCGAAAATTTCCTATAAGTAGAAAAATTTTTGAAAAATTTTAATTTTTCAGAAATTCAATTTTTATAATATATTTAGGAAAAGCTTTCAAACAAAAAAATTAAAGCTTTCTGTTTAACTTAAGATAAAATTTGTATATTTTTTTTACCTGGCCACAGCAGGACCAAACTTTGATACAGAGCCAATTCAGTTTCAGTCAGTTTAAGTTCGGCTATTGATTTAGCCGTTTGGAAAATACGTGACACCAGTCGCATTTCTTCCGAGTCAGATGTGTAAAATGCTTCTTGCGGCAGCATAACATCACCATACAGCACCGCATTCTGCGAGAGATCCAACAAACGTGACATTCGTACAATCGCCAGCTCAAATGAACCGGTCTTTAGCAGTAGAATCTGGAAAGTTTTTGAATAAAGAATATTTGGTATTAATAAAAGAAGAGAATTGGATTATAACGAAGTGATAAGCTTTTATATTGCTAAAGTTACAAAAGTTTTTAAAGTTTCAAATATTCGAAAATATAAGCGATTAATAAGTTTAAATTTAAAAGCTTTTTCTAAGATTCATGCTTTTTATTAAAGCTTATTTTTTTACAAAGAAAAAAGCTTTATTATAAAAGTACTTTTAAAAGCTTAATAAGGATTATGATAAGGTACATTTTAAACTCGAAATTAAATAACTTTAGCAAAAAGCTTCGGTGTTAGTAGGAATAAAAAGCTTAAATGGACTTTAAAACATAGAAAAGCTTTTCTTAAATTTCTTGTTGTTAGGCAAAATAGTTTATTAATAATGTTAAAGCTTTAAAGTTGCAAAACAGCTAAATCTGTTAAAAGCTTCATTTTTCAAAAGTAAAGTTTGTACTATATAAAAACTAATGGGAGCTTTAGAGTTTTTTTTTTTTGTATTAATTTTGAGATGTTTTATACTAGATCTTAAGCGACTTAAATAGATTGAAAGTTCTTTATTTTTACCAACCTGATCATCCTGACTTAGACGCATAAAGCCGGGTATTAATTTGGCAAATTCGATTATATTTTGTATCATTTGAGTTAACTTTTCCGCACAGTCTAGCCACAGTTCCTGTTGGCCCAGATTCTTATAATAAAGTATTCTTGAGATGTCCTGGAAGATCAGAAAAATACATATTTACATAAATATTTGAATCCTTTGTATAGGGATAATAATATACCTGTGGTTTTCTAAACATTTCATGCACAACTTCCAATTTGGTATTCGTATTTGCATGAGCTTCCGCCAGGGTCTTTATAAGAACGTCATTAATGTCTCCATCTGCTGTTTTATTAGAAAATTTTTAATGAAATTATTTAATATTTTTTTAAACAAAAACAAAATGATCTTTAAATATTTGATATGTTTCATAAATTATTACAAATGTCATGAATTTTTACGTATGAGATTATTTTTTTTTTAAATGCCGATCTTTTCTTGGTCAAAAAATTAGGATGAGAGGTGGGATCTTGTTAACGGTTTCGAAAATAAAATAAACTTTGAAAAAAAATAACAAAACAAAACCAAATTAATAAAAATTATATGATAAATTGATGAATGCATGTAAAAATGAAGAAAATGTTTGTATGTGTGATGTGATACAAATACATATGAATTATTATATTAAAATTGTGGTGATTGTTGAGATGATTTTGATTTTTGGATTCATTTATACTACCATGACTGATAAATTCGGGATCCATCATTGTACTTCGTGGCTCATATGTGGTACTGTCGACATAATCGGCTGATATATCGTAGGCCATTGTCTGTTGCGGGGTCACGGATGCTGAATAGCCATAGGGACTGCCATAACTGACTTCATTACTTGAATAGCCATAACTAATAAAGAGTAATAAAAGAAAATATAAGTTTAGTTGTGAAATTGACTATTTAAAGGAAATTTTTCAAAAATTGACGATTTATAGGAAATTTTTCGAAAATTGACTATTTATAGGAAATTTTTCGAAAATTGACTATTTATAGGAAATTTTTTGAAAATTTAATCTTTAAAGGAAAATTTTCGAAAATGTACTCTTTATAAGAAATTTTTCGAATATTGACTATTTATAGGAAATTTTTCAAAAATTGACTATTTCTAGGAAATTTTTCGAAAATTGACTATTTATAGGAAATTTTTCGAAAATTGACTATTTATAAGAAAATTTTCGAAAATTGACTATTTAAAGGAAATTTTTCGAAAATTGACTATTTATAGGAAATTTTTCGAAAATTAACCACTTATAGGAAATTTTTCGAAAATTCACTATTTATAGGAAATTTTTCGAAAATTGACTATTTATAGGAAATTTTTCGAAAATTGACTATTTTTAGGAAATTTTTCGAAAATTGACTATTTAAGGAAATTTTTCGAAAATTGACTATTTATAGGAAATTTTTCGAAAATTGACTATTTATAGGAAATTTTTCGAAAATTAACCACTTATAGGAAATTTTTCAAAAATTGACTATTTATAAAAAATTTTTCGAAAATTTACTATTTACAGGAAATTTTTCAAAAATTTACTATTTATAGGAAATTTTTCAAAAATTTACTATTTACAGGAAATTTTTCAAAAATTTACTATTTATAGGAAATTTTTCAAAAATTTACTATTTATAGGAAATTTTTCAAAAATTTACTATTTAAATGAAATTTTTCGAAAATTGACTATATATAGAAAATTTTTCGAAAATTGACTATTTATAGGAAATTTTTCGAAAATTTACTATTTATAGGAAATTTTTCGAAAATTGAATATTTAAAGGAAATTTTTCGAAAATTGACTATTTATAGGAAATTTTTCGAAAATTGACTATTTATAGGAAATTTTTCGAAAATTGACTATTTATAGGAAATTTTTCGAAAATTGACTATTTATAGGAAATTTTTCGAAAATTGACTATTTATAGGAAATTTTTCGAAAATTGACTATTTATAGGAAATTTTTCGAAAATTGACTATTTATAGGAAATTTTTCGAAAATTGACTATTTATAGGAAATTTTTCGAAAATTGACTATTTATAGGAAATTTTTCGAAAATTTACTATTTATAGGAATTTTTTCGAAAATTTTCTATTTATAGGAAATTTTTCGAAAATTGACTATTTATAGGAAATTTTTCGAAAATTGACTATTTATAGGAAATTTTTCGAAAATTGACTATTTCTAGGAAATTTTTCGAAAATTGACTATTTCTAGGAAATTTTTCGAAAATTGACTATTTTTAGGAAATTTTTCGAAAATTGACTATTTATAGGAAATTTTTCGAAAATTGACTATTTATAGGAAATTTTTCGAAAATTGACTATTTATAGGAAATTTTTCGAAAATTGACTATTTATAGGAAATTTTTCGAAAATTGACTATTTATAGGAAATTTTTCGAAAATTGACTATTTATAGGAAATTTTTCGAAAATTGACTATTTATAGGAAATTTTTCGAAAATTGACTATTTATAGGAAATTTTTCGAAAATTAACTATTTATAGGAAATTTTTCGAAAATTGACTATTTATAGGAAATTTTTCGAAAATTGACTATTTTTAGGAAATTTTTCGAAAATTGACTATTTATAGGAAATTTTTCGAAAATTGACTATTTATAGGAAATTTTTAGAAAATTGACTATTTAAAGGAAATTTTTAGAAAATTTACTATTTATAGGAATTTTTTCGAAAATTTACTATTTAAGGGATATTTTTCGAAAATTGACTATTTATAGGAAATTTTTCGAAAATTGACTATTTATAGGAAATTTTTCAAAAATTTACTATTTATAGGAAATTTTTCAAAAATTTACTATTTATAGGAAATTTTTCGAAAATTGACTATTTATAGGAAATTTTTCGAAAATTGACTATTTATAGGAAATTTTTCGAAAATTTACTATTTATAGGAATTTTTTCGAAAATTTTCTATTTATAGGAAATTTTTCGAAAATTGACTATTTATAGGAAATTTTTCGAAAATTGACTATTTATAGGAAATTTTTCGAAAATTGACTATTTCTAGGAAATTTTTCGAAAATTGACTATTTCTAGGAAATTTTTCGAAAATTGACTATTTTTAGGAAATTTTTCGAAAATTGACTATTTATAGGAAATTTTTCGAAAATTGACTATTTATAGGAAATTTTTCGAAAATTGACTATTTATAGGAAATTTTTCGAAAATTGACTATTTATAGGAAATTTTTCGAAAATTAACTATTTATAGGAAATTTTTCGAAAATTGACTATTTATAGGAAATTTTTCGAAAATTGACTATTTTTAGGAAATTTTTCGAAAATTGACTATTTATAGGAAATTTTTCGAAAATTGACTATTTATAGGAATTTTTTAGAAAATTGACTATTTAAAGGAAATTTTTAGAAAATTTACTATTTATAGGAATTTTTTCGAAAATTTACTATTTAAGGGATATTTTTCGAAAATTGACTATTTATAGGAAATTTTTCGAAAATTGACTATTTATAGGAAATTTTTCAAAAATTTACTATTTATAGGAAATTTTTCAAAAATTTACTATTTATAGGAAATTTTTCAAAAATTTACTATTTATAGGAAATTTTTCGAAAATTGACTATTTATAGGAAATTTTGCGAAAATTGACTATTTATAGGAAATTTTTCGAAAATTGACTATTTATAGGAAATTTTTCGAAAATTGACTATTTATAGGAAATTTTTCGAAAATTGACTATTTATAGGAAATTTTTCGAAAATTGACTATTTATAGGAAATTTTTCGAAAATTGACTATTTAAAGGAAATTTTTCAAAAATTTACTATTTAAAGGAAATTTTTCGAAAATTGACTATTTATAGGAAATTTTTCGAAAATTGACTATTTATAGGAAATTTTTCGAAAATTAACTATTTATAGGAAATTTTTCGAAAATTGACTATTTATAGGAAATTTTTCGAAAATTGACTATTTATAGGAAATTTTTAGAAAATTGACTATTTATAGGGAATTTTTAGAAAATTGACTATTTAAAGGAAATTTTTAGAAAATTTACTATTTATAGGAATTTTTTCGAAAATTTACTATTTATAGGAAATTTTTCGAAAATTGACTATTTATAGGAAATTTTTCGAAAATTGACTATTTATAGGAAATTTTTCGAAAATCGACTATTTTTAGGAAATTTTTCGAAAATTGACTATTTATAGGAAATTTTTGCGAAAATTGACTATTTATAGGAAATTTTCAAAAATTGACTATTTATAGGAAATTTTTCGAAAATTGACTATTTATAGGAAATTTTTCGAAAATTAACTATTTATAGGAAATTTTTCGAAAATTGACTATTTATAGGAAATTTTTCGAAAATTGACTATTTATAGGAAATTTTTCGAAAATTGACTACTTATAGGAAATTTTTCGAAAATTGACTATTTATAGGAAATTTTTAGAAAATTGACTATTTAAAGGAAATTTTAGAAAATTTACTATTTATAGGAATTTTTTCGAAAATTTACTATTTATAGGAAATTTTTCGAAAATTGACTATTTATAGGAAATTTTTCGAAAATTAACTATTTATAGGAAATTTTTCGAAAATTGACTATTTATAGGAAATTTTTCAAAAATTTACTATTAACTTTTACTAAAATTTACTATTGACTTTTACTAAAACCTTTCAAAAGCTCTGAAATTAGCTTCCACCAACAACTAACTCACCCATTATAACTATGATGCAGTTGATCACTACTAGACGGCGTTTGTGTATCAAACACAGAACTATCAGGTGCCGCATCACTTTGAGCCCGCATCTGTGCTTGATGATATCTCACCTCGTCCTCCACCTTTTCTCTTTGTTTCTTCGACATTCTACCGAATTTTACAGCTGCAACATTTGAATAAAATACAAAAAAAAAAAAAAACAAAACAAAAAAAGCACACGGTTAGAATAATTTTGAGTCGTCTGGCCAAAAGGGGGGTTTTTCATACACAAACAAAAAATATTTCAAATATATCAAAACTTGTCGTATGTTTCGTGTACTCACCATCTCGACTCATTCCCAATTTGAGGCACTTTTGCAGTCTACAATATTGACACCGATTACGGTTAACACGATCGACAACGCATTGTTTGTTACGAGGACACTGATAATTAACCACAGAACTTTGGGAACGTCGAAAGAAACCTTTGCAGCCCTCACAGGTTATAACACCATAATGAACACCCGATGATTTATCACCACAAACTTTGCATGGTATTATTTCAATTTGAGCTAAAAATAGAAGAAAAAACAAAGAGATTTTTATTATTTAATATAAAGTTGATTAAGAAAATGTTAAAAGGTTTAACGAGGATGGTTTGATAAGTCTTTAAAATTTTTTTTGGATTTCTTTTTTTTAATTTTGATTAAAATTTTATAACGAAAAGTTTTCTCAAAAAATTTAATATCAATAACACAAAAAGTACCAAATGAATAATTTTAAAGTTAAAGTACTTTTTTATATAAATGGTTTGCGGTATAAGTTTCCTTTCGATGTTCTATGATTTAAAAAAGTACCAAAAACTTGTTTTCACCCTTTATTGTGTCTTAAAGAAAGATATTCCAAGAAGTATCAACAAAATTAAGAAAAAGGTGGGTCATTTAAAAGCAAAATTTCAATATTTTAGTAAATTTCAATATTTTAGTAAAATTTTATATTTGGTAAAATTTCAGTATTTTAGTAAATTTTAATATTTTAGTAAATCTTTAATAGTTTCAATATTTTAGTAAAATTTCAATAATTTAGTAAAATTTCAATAATTTAGTAAAATTTCAATATTTTAGTAAAATTTAAATTTTTTAATAAAATTTCAATATTTTAGTAAATATCAATACTTTAGTAAAATTTCAATATTATAGTAAAATTTCAATATTTAAGTAGAATTCCAATATTTTAGTAAAATTTCAATATTTTAGTAAAATTTCAATGTTTAAGTAAAATTTCAATATTTTAGTAAAATTTTTATATTTGGTAAAATTTCAGTATTTTAGTAAATTTTAATATTTTAGTAAATCTTTAATAGTTTCAATATTTTAGTAAAATTTCAATAATTTTGTAAAATTTCAATAATTTAGTAAAATTTCAATATTTTAGTAAAATTTAAATTTTTTAATAACATTTCAATATTTAAGTAAAATTTTAATATATTAGTAAAATTTCAATATTTTAGTAAAATTTCAATATTTTAGTAAAATTTCAATATTTCAGCAAATTTCAATATTTTAGTAAAACTTCAATATTTTAGTAAACTTTCAATATTTAAGTAAAATATTAATGTTTTAGTAAAATTTCAATATTTTAGTAAAATTTTAATATTTTAGTAAAATTTTAATATTTTAGTAAAATTTCAATAATTTAGTAAAATTTCAATAATTTAGTAAAATTTTAATATTTTAGTAAAATTTAAATTTTTTAATAATATTTCAATATTTAAGTAAAATTTTAATATATTAGTAAAATTTCAATATTTTAGTAAAATTTCAATATTTTAGTAAAATTTCAATATTTCAGCAAATTTCAATATTTTAGTAAAACTTCAATATTTTAGTAAACTTTCAATATTTAAGTAAAATGTTAATGTTTTAGGAAAATTTCAATATTTTAGTAAAATTTTAATATTTTAGTAAAATTTTAATATTTTAGTAAAATTTTAATATTTTAGTAAAATTTTAATATTTTAGTAAAATTTTAATATTTTAGTAAAATTTTAATATTTTAGTAAAATTTAAATTTTTTAATAAAATTTCAATATTTTAGTAAATTTTTAATATATTAGTAAAATTTCAATATTTAGTAAAATTTCAATATATTAGTAAGATTTCAATATTTTAGCAAATTTCAATATTTTAGTAAAACTTCAATATTTTAGTAAACTTTCAATATTTAAGTAAAATATTAATGTTTTAGGAAAATTTCAATATTTTAGTAAAATTTTAATATATTAGTAAAATTTCAATATTTTAGTAAAATTTTAATATTTTAGTAAAATTTTAATATTTTAGCAAAATTTAAATTTTTTAGTAAAATTTCAGTATTTTAGTAAATTTCAGTATTTTAGTAAATTTCAATATTTTAGTAAAACTTCATAATTTAAATAAAGTTTCAATATTTTAGTAAAATTTCAATATTTTAGTAAAATTTTAATATTTTAGTAAATCTTCTATATTTTAGTAAAATTTCAATATTTAAGTAAAATTTTAATATTTTAGTGAAATTTCAATATTTTAGTAAAATTTCAATATTTTAGTAAAATTTCAATATTTTAGTAAAACTTCAATATTTTAGTAAACTTTCAATATTTAAGTAAAATATTAATGTTTTAGTAAATTTTCAATATTTTAATAAAATTTCAATATGTTAGTAAAATTTTAGTAAAATTTCAAAAGTTTAGTAAAAATTTAAAATTTGAGTAAAAATTTCAAGTTTTATTAAAATTTCAAAATATTAATAAAATTCAAAATTGTAATAAAATTTTAGTAAAATTTCAATATTTAAGCAAAATTTTAATATTTTAGTAAAATTTCAATACTACCAAATTTTAAGTAGATTTATATAATTTCCGGTTGAGGACCTGTTATGAGAGCTAGGGTTAATTGTGGATCGATAGTTACCAAATTTCGATTATCGGTATATATTGACAAAATATTTATCTGTGCAAAGTTTTAATAATAAAATGCAATTATCTTTAGATTTATAAGCTTTTGTGCTTTCCTGGGTTTTTAAAAGACTTTTGAGAGTATGTCTTATATGAGAGGTATGATCAAATATGGGCCGGTTCCTGCAAAACTGGGTACACTGATTTGGGTTACCTATACAATACTCATGCGGAATATTATTTATTTGTTGCTGCAAAGCGCCAAAAAAATTATACCAGAAAGACATCCCTTTGGGAGATACCCGAAGTAGTAATCCAATTTTGCCTAAAAAGTATAGGATTCAATCTAGGGCCAAATATGAGTCACCAAATTATCTTTGACTTGTACTATGATAAAAAGCTTACCACCCAGGCAGCCAGCAGGACATCATTAAATCAACTCAGGGCGTAATTCTGAGTCGATCGGTATACACTTTCCACCTATGGTGGTAAGGGTATAAAAATGTGGCATATGTCAGCACTGAAATTGACCAACCTCGATTAAGTTCGCATTTAAGTTAAATCAAAGAAAAAAAGGTGTACCTTGTTTGAGAACCCTGCAAACAATGTCACTATTTCATGAACTTTCCCATATAAAAAATCACAAACTTATGAAACTACCCACGCATGTCAATCATTATTTAGTTGTTTAATGAAATATTGTACTTAACCTAAACAAACCTTATTTAACACCTTCCCAAACATGCATTTCCCTAAAGTTTTGCTTACGTTTTCCCTTATTTCCCCACCCACTCATCACTTACACATTCCTCCACATGCCTTCCCTTAAAGTTTTTTGTTACTTTTTCCCTTATTTCCCCAAACTCTCATCCCTAACATATCATTAATATTACACGGAATAAAAGATTCCCTGAACCCAAGACACACGTCAGTCAATATTTTAACAATCTCAGCAAAAATGTAATAACGAAGCCGAAATAATTAAATAAATAAAAATATTTTGTAAATAAATAATCAAGAAAAAACCAACAAAAAATAAAAAAGAAATTTGTTTCGGTTTCGGTGTAAACGTGACAGATGACGAGTGTTCTTTGGTGTCAATGAACTTTTTACACAGAGGAATAAAATATCCAACATCATCATTATTATCATCATCGTCATTCACAACATCATTATCATCGTTAAATGAACAGAACCAACAAAAAAAGTGTATTACGAAAGAAAGACAAAAAAAATTGTAAAAGAACTGTATAAATAAATTTCATTCTTGTTTTGTGGGACGACGAAAGAGAAAGAAAAACCTAAACAAAAAAAAACTTATAAAAATTTACAAGAATGTTTATTTTACCTTTTTTTTGCTCGGAAACTGTTGGTTTTTTATGTTAAGTAATAATTTACTGTTATCATGACAAAGAGAAATGTTAATTAACAGAGAAATGTTTAAGGCTCTTTTATAACGGTTTGGGTAGTTTCAAGCTCTTTAAATTGAATTGTTTGTGATAAAAAATTATGAAAATTAAACAACTCTGGGAAGCTAGTGCTCTAAACTTAGTACTTCTTTAAAGGTTATATTTTTTACTATTCAAATTTTAATACAATTTTTGTTTAAATAAATTCTTAACAAGTTTTTTAATTCATTTAAAATTTTTAAGAGTTTTTCTTTAACTTACTTAACATTTCCTTCTCTTACTATTGAATCTCTTTTACTTATTACCTCAACTTTTTAAGAGTTCCTTCTCGATACTCTTTACTGCAAAAATATCTCTTTAATTTCTTATTTTGAAAAGAAAATTGTGTTAATTACACTTGCAGTGAGTTTTTTTAACACAATTTTCTTTGAGAAAATCCATAAATACATTAAGTATCTGTATCTGTTAGTTTTATGTTTCTGTACAATTTTTTATGATTGATTGATTACGTCGTATTTTCCTAACGTTTTTTTTTTTCTGAATATGTTTCAGTAGTTTCTTTATTTTTTTTTGGCATGGATGCCATTATTATGCCATGACTGGGTCTATAGTCGTTTGTCTACAAGTTAATTTATAAAAAATTATTATTAGAAAGAAAAGAAATTTTAGAAATTTTTTTTACCGCTAAGCGAAAAATTTTTTCTTCATATTTTTGCAAAAGTATAATTTGAATAAATTTTTCATATATGAGTGAAATTTCAACTTTTAAGAATTTTTTTTTCTTTTATATTTTAGTAAAATTTCAATATTTAAGTAAAATTTTAATATTTTAGTAAAATTCCAATATTTTACTAAATTTAAATATTTTAGTAAAATTTCAATATTTTACTAAATTTAAATATTTTTGTAAAATTTTAATATTTTAGTAAAATTTTAATATTTTAGTAAAATTTCAATATTTTAGTAAAATTTCAATATTTATGTAAAATTTCAATATTTATGTAAAATTTCAATATCTTAGTAAAATTTCAAAATTTTAGTAAAAATTCAAAATTTTAGTAAAATTTCAATATTTTAGAAAAATTTCAATATTTTACTAATAAACAATATTTTAGGAAAATTTCAATATTTTAGTAAAATTTCAATATGTAAGTTTAATTTAAATATATTTAAATTAAACTTACATATTGAAATTTTACTAAAATATTGAAATTATACTAAAATATTAAAATTTTATTAAAATATTGAAATTTTACTCATTTATTGAAATTTACTAAGATACTAAAATTTTACTGAAATATTGAAATTTTTTTAAAAGATTGAAATTTTACTTAAATATTGAAACTTTACTTACATATACATATGTAAGTAAAGTTTCAATATTTAAGTAAAATTTCAGTAAGTAAATTTAAATATTTAAGTAAAATTTCAATCTTTTAAAAAAATTTCAATATTTCAGTAAAATTTTAGTATCTTAGCAAATTTCAATATTTGAGTAAAATTTCAATATTTTAATAAAATTTTAATATTTTAGTATAATTTCAATATTTTAGTAAAATTTAAATATTTAAGTAAAATTTCAATCTTTTAAAAAAATTTCAATATTTCAGTAAAATTTTAGTAATTAAGTAAATTTCAATATTTGAGTAAAATTTCCATATTTTAATAAAATTTTAATACTTTACTAAAATTTCAATATTTTAGTTACTTAAATAAAATTTCAATATATTAGTAAAATTTCAATATTTAAGTAACATTTCAATATTTATAATAAAATTAAAATATTATTAAAATATTTTAATAAAATTTCAATATATTAGTAAAATTTCAATATTTAAGTAGAATTTCAATATTTATAGTAACATTTCAAAATTTTAGTAAAATTTCAATATTTTAGAAAAATTTCAATATTTTAATAAAATTTCAATATTTAGTAAAATTACAAAATTTTAGTTATATTTCAATATGTTAGAAAAATTTCAATATTTTAGCAAAATTTCAATGTTTTAGCAAAATTTCAATACTTTAGTGAAATTTCAATATTTTAATAAAATTTCAATATGTAAGTAAAATTTCAATATGTAAGTAAAATTTAAAAATGTAAGTAAAATTTCGATATTTTAGTAAAATTTTAAAATTTTAGTAAAATTTCATTATTTTACTAAGTTTAAATATTTTAATAAAATTTTTAATATTTTACTACAATATCAATATTTAAGTAAAATCTCAATATTTAAGTAAAATTTCAATATTTGATGAAAATTCAAATATTTAAGTAAAATAATAATATTTTGGTAAAATTTGAATATATTAGTAAAATTTTGTTACATTTCCATATTTTATTGAAATTTTATATTCTAGTAAAATTTTAATAATTTAGTAAAATTTCAATATTTTAATAAAATGTTAATATTTTAGTAAAATTTCATATAATAATAAAATTTCAAAACTTCAAGTAAATGTAATTTATTAGTAAAATTTCAATATTTAACTAAAATTTCAGTTTTTAAGTAAAAGTTCAATATTTTGGTAAAATTTCAATATATTAGTAAAATTTTAATATTTTAGTAAAATTTCAAAAGTTTAGTAAAATGTCAATATTTTAGCAAAATTTCAGCATTTTACAAAATTTAAATATTTTAATAAAATTTTAGTATTTCAGTACAATTTCAATACTGTTATAAAATTTCAATATTTTAATAAAATTTCAATATCTTAATAAAATTTCAATATTTTAGTAAAATTTTATACATATGTAAAATTTAAATATTTTAGTAAAATTTCAAAATTTTAGTAAAATTACAATATTTTAGTGAAATATAAATTTTGTAGTAAAATTTCAATACTTTAGTAAAATATCAATATTTTACTAAAATTTCAATTTTTTACTAAATTAAATATTTAAGTAAAATTTCAATATTTTAGTAAAATTTCAATATTTTAGAAAAATTTCAATATTTTAACAAAATTTTAGTATTTTAGTAAAATTTCATATATTAATAAAATTTCAATATTTAAGTAAAATTTCAGTATTTTAGTAACTTGAATTTTTTGGTGAAATTTCAATATTTATACAAAATATCAATATTTTAGTAAAATTTCAATATTTGCATAAAATTTTAATATTTTAGTAAAATTCCAATATTTTACTAAATTTCAATATTTTAGTAAAATTTCAATATTTTAGTAAAATTTCAATATTTTAGTAAAATTTCAATATTTTAGTAAAATTTCAATATTTTAATAAAATTTCAATATTTTAGTAAAATTTCAATATTTTAGTAAAATTTCAATATTTTAGTAAAATTTCAATATTTTAGTAAAATTTCAATATTTTAGTAAAATTTCAATCTTTTAGTAATAATTCAAGATTTAGGTAATATTTCAATATTTTAGTAAAATTTCAATATTTAAGTAAAATTTCAATATATTATTAAAATCTTTATATTTTAGTTAAATTTAAATATTTGAATAAAATTAAAATATTTTAGTAAAATTTAATATATAATTATAATTTCAAAATTTAACTAAAATTTCAATATTTTAGTAAAATTTAAAAATTTTAGTAAAATTTAAATATTTAAGTATAATTTCAATTTTATAGTAAGAATTTGATATTTTAATAAAATTTTAATATATTAATTAAATTTCAATATTTGAGTAAAATTTTAATATTTTAGTAAAATTTTAATATTTTAGTTAAATTTTAATATTTTAATAAAATTTTATATTTTACCAAAATTTCTATATTTAAGTAAAATTTTAATATTTATGAAAATTTCAATCTTTAAATAAAATTTTAATATGTGAAATTTTATATTATGTATTTTAGTATTTTAATAAAATTTTAGTAATTAAAAAGATTTCAATATTTTAGTAAAATTTCATAAATTTATAAAATATTTGAGACAAATTTTAATATTTTAGTAAAATTTTAATATTTTAGTAAAATTTTAATATATTAGTAAAATTTTAATATTTTAGTAAAATTTTAATATTTTAGTAAAATTCAATAATTTAGTAAAATTTCAATATTTTAATAAAATTCCGCTATTTGATTAAAATTTTAATATTTTAGTAAAATTTCAATATTTTGGTAAAATTTCAATATTTTAGTAAAATTCAATAATTTAGTAAAATTTCAATATTTTGGTAAGATTTCAATACATATTTAAGTAAAATTCTAATATATGAGCAAAAGTTCCATATTAAAGTAAAATTTCAAGATTTTAGTAAAATTGCATTATAGTAAAAATTTGATATCTTAGTAAAATTTAAATAAAATTTCAATACCTATTTCAGTAAAACTTCAATTTTTCAGTAAAATTTCAATATTTAAGTAATATTGCTATAATTTCCTTATAATTGAATACTTTTTTGCAAGTTTTTAAATATTAAAATTCAGCTGCAATTCACAGAACTTTGGCAGTTTCTCTAAAGAAAACAAAAAAAAAAGAAATGCTCGCAATCTAAATAATTAAAATTTCAATACAATTCTCAGTTAAATCGTGACACAATTTCATATTTAGCTGCTTCCCAAGTATGACCAAAATAAATAAATAAATTTTGTAATAAATAATGAAAAAAGCAGAAAATTCTTACAAATGAATATTTTTTACTCAATTTAGCCCAAATAATGATGAGATGATGATGATTATATTGTTCAGTTGCAAACAGACAGACAGAAAGACAGACAGACATTTCAACAAATGCATTTTGCAGAAAAAAAAATTCAAAATTTTATTTGGTGAGTGTTTTTCGTTTTCTGCAATATTTTTACTTATTTATTTTCATGTGAAAAGAATAAATATCTAGTAACCCGGAGCAGTGCAGCAGTAGCTGCGTTAGATTCAGTAGAAAAGTATTTACGAGTTTATTTTAAAAAATATGGGTCAAATTGTCTAAGAACTTTACTTTGGAAAATTGAAGCCACAACAAGTCTAAAGTACTTTATCCAATTCATAAAAACAAAACAATAGATGAAAAAAATACATTAACAAAAAAAAACAGAAAAAACAAACAAATACAGCTACGAATTTACACATTGACTTCCCAGTAAGAACAGTGTCAAACGTTTGAAATATGATGACTTTTACGTTTGATATCAAACGTTTTTTTCAAACTTTTTTCAAACCTGAACAGATGTTTGAGATTCACATTCATTTTCAAATGAGGGTTCATTTGAGAATAAACGTTTGAAAAATGATAGTTTCTCAAATTGAGAATAAAGGTTATTCTCAAATCATCATCAAACCCTAAGATGATTTGAGAATAATTTGAAAAATGGTGTTATATAAATTTGATATCAAACCTTATTTCAAATTTTTTCAAACATTAAAAAAAATAATTTTATGTTAAAAAAATAATGTTTAAGATATTTTAATGGAATGGCATTGCATTTCAAAGAAATTCGTTATTTCTTTCGGATTTTTTTTAAATTGATCCATATTTGAATATAAAACCTTGCTTAAAAAATGTCAACATTAAAAATTCAATAATATTCATATGCATAAGTAAATTTTCTTTGTTTCTTAAATTTTTTTTTACCTAACAATAAAAAAATATATTTAAAGCAAAAGAATTCAAATATGATGCACCGTTTTCAAAAACAAAATAAACAAACTCAAAAATACAACGCCATTTTATTTACGTTCTACATGTAGATGATATCCACATTTGAAAAACCTTTGAGAATGAGGTTTGATAATGATTTGAGAATAAAGGCATTTCTCAATTTGAGAATAAAGTCCCCTTTTTGTTGAGAACGCTATTATTCTCAAATCAGTATCAAATCAGTATCAAACGTTTGACCTTTGAAAAAAGATTTATTTTCAAATCATCCTCAATTTGAGAATAAACCTTTTTTCTTACTGGGTTAATGCAGAAAACATACATTAAAATATTCATACGATACGATAGCAAAAACAGGCATAACATTAACAATTTAAGTACTAGCGATACTAACGATACTCTACCAATACTTAAACATTCAAATTTTTATTTTCACTTATACTTATGCAAATCAAATAGAAATGTACGCACATTTTCTTGAATGCGAACGAAAACAAAAAACACTTTAACTTTAATGCATACTCGTACGTACGTATATACTACATATGTACGTATCTATTAGAGGTATTCACGACACTAAATTTCTTCTTGCGAATTTGCAAAACTGTAAGATTCCACTAATTGTCATGGACCTCCATTTTTTATTTTTTAATAAAATTTAATATTATAATAAAATTTCAGTAGTTTAGTAAATTTCAATATTTTAGTAAAATTTCAATATTTGAGTAAAATTTCAATATATTTATTAAATTAAATATTTTAGTAAAATTTAATATTTTAGTAAAATTTCAATATTTTAGTAAAATTTCAATATTTTAGTAAAATTTTATTATTTGAGTAATATTTTAATAAAATTTCAATATTTTAATAGAATTTAAATATTTTAATATTTTAGTAAAATTTAAATATTTTAGCAAAATTTCAATATTTTAATAAAATTTCAATATTTCAATATTTTTAATATTTAATTTTTAATTGTTTTAATATTTTAGCAAAATTTCAATATTTTAATAAAATTTAAATATTTTAGTAAAATTTCAATATTTTATTAAAATTTTAATATTTTAGTTAATTTTTAATATTTTAATAAAATTTCAATATTTTAGTATAATTTCAATATTTTAGTAAAATTTTAATATTTGAGTAAAATTTCAATATTTTAGTAAAAGCTCAAATATGTGTAAAATTTTAGCAAAATTTCAATATATGAATAAAATTTTCATATTTTAGTAAAATTTCAATATTTTAGTAAAAGCTCAAATATGTGTAAAATTTTAGCAAAATTTCAATATATGAATAAAATTTTCATATTTTAGTAAAATTTCAATATTTTAGTAAAATTTTAATATTTTAGTAAAATTTCAATATTTTAATAAAATTTCAATATTTTTGTCAAATTTCAATATTTTAATAAAATTTCAATACTTTAGTAAAATTATTTTAGTAAAATTTAAATATTTTAGTAAAATTTCAATATATTATTAAAATTTTAATATTTTAGTAAGTTTTCAATATTTTCGTAAATTTAAATATTTTAGTAAAATTTCAATATTTTAGTAAAATTTCAATATTTTTGTATAATTTCAATATTTTAGTAAAATTTCAATATTTTAGTAAAATTTCAATATTTGAGTAAAATTTCAATATTTTAGTAAAATTTCAATATTTTTGTATAATTTCAATATTTTAGTAAAATTTTAATACTTTAGTAAAATTTCAATATTTTAGTAAAATTTCAATATTTTAGTAAAATTTCAATATTTTAGTAAAGTTTCAATATTTTAGTAAAATTTTATTACTTGAGTAATATTTTAATAAAATTTCAATATTTTAATAGAATTTAAATATTTTAATATTTTAGTAAAATTTAAATATTTTAGTAAAATTTCAATATTTTAATAAAATTTCAATATTTCAATATTTTTAATATTTTATTTTTAATAGTTTTAATATTTTAGCAAAATTTCAATATTTTAATAAAATTTAAATATTTTAGTAAAATTTCAATATTTTATTAAAATTTTAATATTTTAGTAAATTTTTAATATTTTAATAAAATTTCAATATTTTAGTATAATTTCAATATTTTAGTAAAATTTTAATATTTGAGTAAAATTTCAATATTTTAGTAAAAGCTCAAATATGTGTAAAATTTTAGCAAAATTTCAATATATGAATAAAATTTTCATATTTTAGTAAAATTTCAATATTTTAGTAAAATTTTAATATTTTAGTAAAATTTCAATATTTTAATAAAATTTCAATATTTTTGTCAAATTTCAATATTTTAATAAAATTTCAATACTTTAGTAAAATTATTTTAGTAAAATTTAAATATTTTAGTAAAATTTCAATATATTATAAAAATTTTAATATTTTAGTAAGTTTTCAATATTTTCGTAAATTTAAATATTTTAGTAAAATTTCAATATTTTAGTAAAATTTCAATATTTTTGTATAATTTCAATATTTTAGTAAAATTTCAATATTTTAGTAAAATTTCAATATTTGAGTAAAATTTCAATATTTTAGTAAAATTTCAATATTTTTGTATAATTTCAATATTTTAGTAAAATTTTAATACTTTAGTAAAATTTCAATATTTTAGTAAAATTTCAATATTTTAGTAAAATTTCAATATTTTAGTAAAGTTTCAATATTTTAGTAAAATTTTAATATTTGAGTAAAATTTCAATATATTAGTTAAATCTCAAAATATGAGTAAAATTGTAATATATTAATAAAATTTCAATATTTTACTAAAATTTCAATATATGAGTAAAATTTTAATATTTTAGTAAAATTTCAATATTTGAGTAAAATTTCAATATTTTAGTAAAATTTGAATATTTGAGTAAAATTTCAATATTTTAGTAAAATCTCAAAATATTAGTAAAATTTTAATATTTTAGTAAAATTTCAATATTTTAATAAAATTTCAATATTTTAGTAAAATTTCAATATTTTAGTAAAATTTCAATATTTTAGTATAATTTCAATATTTTAGTATAATTTCAATATTTTAGTAAAATTTTAATATTTGAGTAAAATTTCAATATTTTAGTAAAATCTCAAAATTTTAATATTTTAGTAAAATTTCAATATTTTTTAAAATTTTAATATTTTAGTAAAATTTCAATATTTTATTAAAATTTTAATATTTTAGTAAAATTTCGATATTTTAATAAAATTTCAATATTTTAGTAAAATTTCAATATTTTAGTAAAATTTCAATATTTTAGTATAATTTAAATATTTTAGTATAATTTCAATATTTTATTAAAATTTTAATATTTTAGTAAAATTTCAATATTTTAGTAAAATTTCAATATTTTAGTAAAATTTCAATATTTTAGTATAATTTCAATATTTTAGTAAAATTTTAATATATGAGTAAAATTTCAATATTTTAGTAAAATCTCAAAATATGAGTAAAATTTTAATATTTTAGTAAAATTTCAATATTTTAATAAAATTTCAATATTTTTGTAAAATTTCAATATTTTAGTTTAATTTCAATATTTTAGTAAAATTTTAATATTTGAGTAAAATCTCAAAATATGAGTAAAATTTCAATATTTTAGTACAATTTTAATATTATAGTAAAATTTCAATATTTTAATAAAATTTCAATACTTTAGTAAAATTTTAATATTTGAGTAAAATTTCAATATTTTAGTAAAATCTCAATATATGAATAAAATTTTAATATTTTAGTAAAATCTCAATATATGAGAAAAATATTAATATTTTAGTAAAATATCAATATTTTAGTAAAATCTCAATATATGAGTAAAATTTTAATATTTTAGTAAAATCTCAATATATGAGAAAAATTTTAATATTGTAGTAAAATATCAATATTTTAGTAAAATTTCAATATTTTAGTAAAATCTCAATATATGAGTAAAATTTCAATATTTTAGTAAAATTTCAATATTTTAGTAAAATTTCAATATTTTAGTAAAATTTCAATATTTTAGTGAAATTTCAATATTTTAGTAAAATTTCATTATTTTAGTAAAATTTCAATATTTTAGTAAAATTTCAATATTTTAGTAAAATTTCAATATTTTAGTAAAGTTTCAATATTTAAGTAAAATTTTAATATTCTAGTAAAATTTCAGTATTTGAGTAAAATTTCAATATTTTAATAAAATTTTAATATTTTAGTAAAATATCAGTATTTGAGTAAAATTTCAATATTTTAATAAAATTGTAATAATTTAGTAAAATTTCAATATTTCAAAATTTTATAAAAATTTTAATATTTTAGTAAAATTTTGATATTTGACTATAATTTCAATATTTAAGTAAAATTTTATGTACTACATATCGTCACCTGATATGCCAAAGGGCATAACTAACGTAAAAATAAAAATTATTTTCGTAATTTTTTTATTTGTTAGTTTTGATTGTCCTAATCGAAGTAAATCCATAATCAATCAAAAAATCAACGTCTTATTTTTCATATTGACGATATGGTATAAACATATCTAGTCACGTAATGATACGAGGGTTGCGTTTTGGGTTTAGAGAATGAGTAACACCATGACTACCATCTAACATTTCACATTTACAAAAATTGGTTTAAAGCAGTAAAATCGCGAGCTATATGCGCCCAATTGACAGCTGTTACATTTTGTTAAAAGAAAGGTTTTAATAGTCCCAGGGTTGCAAACAAAAAGTATGATCCAAAATAGCAAAACATAGGAATAGTCACCAAAGTGAAGAAAAAAAGCTGTTTACCAAAACGCCTCTCAATCGAGACATTTCGCGTTTTGTAATTTAACGTCTTGTTGAAACCAGGGGGGGGGGGGGGTTCAAAAGAATATATTTTCGAAACACAATGCTTTAAGCATACAAATTCAAACAGTTTTTACTTTCGAATCGAGATGCGCAGTAACCCCCCAGATATCAGCCAAGTCCAGCTTTTACATTTTAATAAAAAAAAATGTAATTATGCGCTCGCTTTTCAGTAACGATTCTCTTTTCAGAAAATACAGTTTTGCTTGAAATGTTCCCGTTGAAATGAGCTTCGTCGCTAAACTTAATTTTCATATAAAAACTTTTTTAATCTGAAAATTGGGTTTAGTGACGATACGATACTTTTTTGTGATTTTGGCCGATTAAGCGCCATCTAGGATTTGTGTTAATAGCTGGCTTTCTTAATTTAATCAGGGTCGCTGTTGTTCAAGGAAGACTCACGAATTTCGCTCAAATATCGCATGTTGTTTTTAGTGTCACATGTTTGAGTTGACATCACCACTGTTCTTAACCACCCATTAAACGGCTGCTAGAAATTTGCTTTAAATTTCTAGCTTGCACCGCCTCCAATTCAGGGAAAGGGTAATTTTAATTTTCTATACAAAATTGTATTTTCCGATGAAGCTCATTTCTGGTAAAATGGGTACGTAAATGAACAGAATTCTGGCATGTGGAGTAAGAAGAAAACACAAGCTTTTGTCGAAACACCTCCACAGAAAATTATTAATTTGTGCGCTACATGGACTGACGGAGTCACTGGCCCATGTGTCTTTAAAACCTGTGATGTTCACAATGTTACTGTCAATGATGAACGGTACAGGAACATGTTTCGAAATTTTTTCGTATCTCAGTTTTGTGGTCAAGAGCTTCTGGGTTATCTAGGTCAAAAAACTGATCCGATTTTTAGTCCTTTACGAAATGTTAAGTAAATTTAAGAAGAATCTACTGCAGATATAGCACTTCAAAGCTGAACATAAAAATCAAATTCCTTCAGTTTAAGATGGATCATTTAAAGTATATAAGCTTCTGCTATTGTCATGATGGAACAAGGCACTTTTTCTTTGGACGGACACTGTAACTTTTTTAATCGCAAAAAAAATCTTGCAAAACTCGAGAAGTGTTTTTGGGTAAATTTACATAATTTTGCTTTTTGCAAGACCGAATTTCGGAAAGTGAATACCCCTAATATTTATTATGTTTTGCTCTTATATGTATAAATTGCATTTATATGCATTTAGCAGGTCTTTAAGTACCGTTTTTTCGTTATTATGTTTTCTTGCGTTTTTGCGCTTAAAATTTATAACATTTTTAAGAAGAGCGAGGAAAAGTGGAGCTACAAATTAGAGTAAAGAAGTTTACAGTGAACTCGGAAAAAGGAAAAAAACAGTTAAAATTACAAGGTTTCTCCTAAAACCATTTTTAACGAAAAATCTAAGAAATGTTTAACAAACTAATTCATAAACTAAAATTAAAGATATGATAAGCTTATACATAAATAGAATTTTCCAAACAAAAATCCTAATATGGTATAACCCCCTACCCCATAAAGCAATAATCAAATTATCAAAGTTTTATAATAGGAAATTTCTATGAAAAACTTGTTTTGTAAGCTCGTGATATCATTATTTTTCGTTTATGAATTAAGGGGTAAGTCTTTATAATTTTATTATTCGTTTATGAATAAAGAGGTCTATATTTCAATTCCTAGAACAAACAAATGATTTTTATTAATTTCCCTAAAAAAAATTTTCCTAATATGTCTTTTCCCCTATTTTGACCCACTGCACCAAATGCAATTACATTAAAAATTGACAGCAAAGAGTCTCAACACACGAACGGACCACCAAAACGCATACAAAAATGTATCAGCATTAATTTCGGGGAAAAAAAAACTTAAATTATAATAAACTTTATAGAATATTCGATATAACATATTTTTACGCTATACACGAGTACATACATATAGAGAAAATGGGCAAATTTTTATTGAAAAACGTGATTGTATGTATCTAGAAAATGCAATAAGAATAATAAACATATTTGCATGTTTGAAAATTGACCAGTTTTTAATATTATTTAATACGTGGGTGGGTTGGTAAGTCAATAAAATTTTGTATTTTCAGAGTAGTTTATTTGAATACAAATCCCCTTTTGAGAAGCTTTTTGTTATTGAATATAGTTCTTAAAAAGTAGAAAATTTAATATTTAATGATATAAATTTAACTAAATTTTGAAAAAAATTAGGACAGATAACAGTTTACCAAATTTTGTTGAAATCGGTCCATATTTGGCCATATCTTCTATACAAGACAAACACTCTAAAGTCATTTAAAGAGGCAGAGAATCACTGAAACTTTGCACAGATAAGTCTTTTCTAAACATAGACCGATAATAGCAATTGGCCCTCATCAGACCCTTTGCCGGAAATGATAGATATATAACTAAATCTCAAAATTTAAAAAAAATCGGTTTATATTTGATCGTTTTTCCCATACAAGATAAATACTCAAAAGTCATTTAAAGAGCCTAAAAATCAGTGAAACAGCAATTGAACCTAGATTCCGTATCAGAACCTCTGCCAGAAATGATATAAATATACATACTAAAATTTTGAAATTTGAATCGGTCTATATTTGACATATTACGAAATTTTTACCAAATTTTCATATAGTAATTTTAAACAAAATTTTTATATTGTGAAATTTTGATCAAAATGTTCCTGTAGTGAAATTTTGATTAAAAATTGTCATATAATGAAACTGAAATCAAAATTTCCATATAGTGAAATTTTGATCAACATTTTTAAAAATTGAAATTTTGATTAAAATTTTCATATAGTGAAATTTTGATCAAATTTTCATATAGAGAAATTTTGATCAACAATTTTTATAGAGTGAAATTTTTATCAAAATTTTCATATAGTGAAATTTTGATCAAAATTTTTATATAGTG
Source organism: Stomorhina lunata (assembly GCA_933228675.1). Taxonomy (NCBI): domain Eukaryota; kingdom Metazoa; phylum Arthropoda; class Insecta; order Diptera; family Rhiniidae; genus Stomorhina; species Stomorhina lunata. The sequence goes on from OW121744.1 coordinate 16,365,649, forward strand.
AAATTTTGATCAAAATTTTCATAAAACGAAATTTTGATCAAAATTTTTATAAAACGAAATTTTGATTAAAATTTTTATATAGTGAAATTTTGATCAAAAATTTCATATAGTGAAATTTTCATAAAAATTTTTTATAGTGAAATTTTGATCAAAATTTTCATATAGTGAAATTTTGATCAAAATTTTCATATAATATAATTTTGATCAAAATTTTCATATAGTGAAATTTTGATCAAAAATTTCATATGTTGCAAAATTTCCATAAAGTGAAATTTTAATAAAAAAAAATTTCACATAGTAAAGTTTTTTGATCAAAATTTATATAAATAGAAATTTTGGTTAAGTGAGATTTTGATCAAAATTTTTATATAGTGAAATTATGATCAAAAATTTCATATAGTGAACTTTTGATCAAAATTTGTATATAGTGAAATTTTGATCAAAATTTTTTATAGTGAAATTTTGATCAAAATTTTTATATAGTGAAATTTTGATCGAAATTTTTGTATAGTGAAATTTTTATAAAAATTTTTATATAGTGAAATTTTGATCCAAATTTGTATATAGTGAAATTTTGGTAAAAATTTTTATATAGTGAAATTTTGGTAAAAGTTTGTATATAGTAAAATTTTGATCAAAATTTTCACATAGTGCAAAATTTCCATATAGTGAAATTTTGATTAAAATTTCCTTATAGTGAAATTTTAATAAAAAATTTTCACACAGTAAAGCTTTGATCAAAATTTATATAAATAGAAATTTTAATTAAGTAAAATTTTGATCAAAATTTTTATATAGTGAAATTTATATCAAAAATTGCATATATTGCAAAATTTCCATAAAGTGAAATTTTAATAAAAAAAATTTTCACATAGTAAAGTTTTTTGATCAAAATTTATATAAATAGAAATTTTGGATATGTGAGATTTTGATCAAAATTTGTATATAGTGAAATTTTGATCAAAATTTTTTATAGTGAAATTTTTATCAAAATTTTTATATAGTGAAATTTTGATCCAAATTTTTATATAGTGAAATTTTGGTAAAAATTTGTATATAGTGAAATTTTGGTAAAAATTTGTATATAGTAAAATTTTGATCAAAATTTTCACATAGTGCAAAATTTCCATGTAGTGAAATTTTTATTAAAATTTCCTTATAGTGAAATTTTAATAAAAAATTTTAACACAGTAAAGCTTTGATCAAAATTTATATAAATAGAAATTTTGATTAAGTGAAATTTTGATCAAAATTTTTATATAGTGACATTTTGATCAAAATTTGTATATAGTGAAATTTTGATCAAAATTTTTATATAGTGAAATTTTGACCAAAATATTCATATTGTGAACTTTTGATCAAAATTTTCAATATAAAAAAGTTTTGATCAAAAATTTCATAAAGCGAAATTTTTATCAAAATTTGTATATAGTAAAATTTTTATCAACATTTTTATATAGTAAAATTTTGGTTAAAATTTTCATATAGTGAAATTTTGATCAAGATTTTCATATAGTGAAATTTTGATCAAAATTTTCATATAGTGAAATTTGGATTAACAAATTTTTTATATAGTGAAATTTTGATGAACATTTTTATAAAGTTAAATTTTGATATAGTGAAATTTTGATCAAAGTTTTCATAAAGCGAAATTTTTATCAAAATTTTCATATAGTGAAATTTTGATCAAAAAATGTTTATAAAATGAAATTTCGATCAAAATTTTTATATACTGAAATTTTGATCAATAATAAGCGGAACTCTAGGTTCTGAGGTTTTGAAAATCCAAGAGCCATTTATCAACGCCAATTGAACCCCATCAGGTGTATAAAATGATGTGGAATCACAACTGAAAATGTCATTGGGCCTTATTTCTTAGAGAATGAAAATTAAAAACAATATTTATTAAAAATCCTTTATTTTGTATAACTGCCGCACATCTTTTAGGCACACTCTTCACAAGAGCCAGGTATCGCTCATTTGGGATATCATGCCATATTTTTTGGATTTCCGTTCATAAATCATTTAAGTTGTTAGGTTTTACGCTTGTTATATGCTTCTCTATATCATTCCAAAGATTCTCAATAGGATTGAGATCTGGAGATTGAGCTGGCCATTTCAAAACATCTATTTGACTCTCCTCCAAGCAACACTTCACAGTACGTAAAGTGTGTTTAGGGTCATTGTCATACATGAAGCACCAGCTAGGTGGCATCTTTGCCTCTGCTTATGGTATAATGATATCGGCATGAATATTTTTATAAACGTGTTGATATATACGTGTGTCAATTTTGTGTATTGGACCAACTCCATGCCCTGAGAATGCAAGCCACACCATTACATTTCCTCCACCTTGTTTTACAGTCTTTGACGTATACTTTGGGTTGTGCTGCATGTTTGGAAGATACCATACATATCTCTTTCCATCAGATCCAAATCTGCAAAACTTTGATTCGTCGCTCCAAAGTATGTTTTTCCATAAATCTAATGGCTTTTCCAAATGCTATCGGACGAAAGAAATTCGTGATTTCAAATTCTTTTTTGACACATGTGGCTTGTGTTGCACAATACAGCCACGCGAATTTTTTTCATTAAGGCGTCTTTGTATCGTTCTGTCGGAGACATCAATACCATATTTTGATGACACTTCACTATTTATTTCACTGGAGCTCTAAAAAGGGTCGACCACTGACATTCTATGTATTAAATAATCCTCTTTTGTTATCGTTTTTCTTGGTCTAGGTGCCCGTGAACCCTCTTTAATTGTTCCGTGTGCTTTTATATGGCTCAAAGCATTATATACCATCTTTCTCGAGCAATTTAAAATACTTGCTATAAATATTTTATTTCTGAAAAACCTTCAACTGTACACAATATGATGAAAAACTTACCAAAAATTTATTAAAAATTCAAAAAAATATCAGAAATGTAAAATGTTTAATATTTGTGCTAAATTTGTGTCCAGCTCCAATTACGTATTACCAACAAATAAATTATATATGAAGCAATTGAAGAAAGGGAATAACAAAAAGAGTAACAGGACTTGTCGATCACACCATAAGCTACACATCGTGGCAAAAAAAAAAGAAAATTATTACTCCAACAGAAAAATATGCGGTTTGGAAAAAAACGCATAACTAGTGTGCTAAATATGTGACCACCACTGTATATCGTTTTTGATTTTTGAGCCAATATTAAGGAAATTACAAACGGAATGACAATCTCAATATACCCCCCATTATTTTTGATGGTGGGTATAAAAATCGTATCCATAGAATTTTAAATGTTAGGTGTTTTTGTACTTAATGGGCCATAAAGAGTGTTCTAAAAAAAATATGCATTTACTATTTTAGACAAAATTTATCCATAGTGCAAGAAATAATTTATTTTTTGATCAAGTTAGTTTCTATAGATATGTCAGATACTATTATTTTAGAAATTATTAATTTTCAATAGTTATTTCAATCAAAATGGACTGCGAAAAAAAAGTTCGTGAAAATATAATTAAAACTTTTCAAAAAAATCCGTCATGGACTTTTAAAAAAATAGCTAAAAATTTGAAAGTTGACCCTCGAACGGTTTCTAATGCCATCAGACGGTATAAGAAAAACCTGAGCATTGAAAGAAAACCTGGATCAGGGAGGAAAAAAGGTCCTACAGATATTGGTAAGGCAAAAGAAGTCGAGCGACTCTTTCGAAGAGCGCCTAACACTTTTTTAAGAAAAGCAGCTCGTACGGTGAAATGTTCTACGAATTTTGCACATAGAGTCAAAGCTTATGCTGGACTGAAGACATACAAAGTCCAAAAGGTTCCAGATGCTATAAAGAACTTAGAAGCAAAAAAACGAGCGAAAAAATTGAAGTCTGATTTTATAAAAAAATACACCTGTTGTGTGATGGATGATGAAACATACGTACTGGCAGACTTTTCTCAACTTCCTGGTCAAGATTTTTATGTTGCTGATAAACGGGGCAATGTTCGGCAAGAGTTTCGCACAAAAAAACAAACAAAATTCCCTAAGAAGTTTCTCGTGTGGCAAGCTATTTGCAGTTGTGGCAAAAGAAGTAAAGTATTTGTGGCATCTGGCACAATAAACACAGAAATTTATATAAAGGAGTGCCTACAAAAACGGTTGTTACCCTTTTTAAGAGAGCACAGAGTGACTACATTTTTTTGGCCCGATTTGGCATCATGCCATTATGGAAAAAAGGCACTTGAGTGGTACTCAAAGAATAATGCCATTTTTGTACCACGAGAGGCAAATCCACCTAACTGTCCAGAACTTCGGCCTGTGGAAAGGTATTGGGCTCTGGTAAAAAAGGAATTGAAGAACACAAGAAAGATTTCCAAGAACATGTCCGATTTTAAGCGTAGGTGGAACACATGCTCCAAAAAGGTATCAGAAGCAACTGTAAAATCTTTAATGGGAGGGTTTCCGAAAAAAGTCGATAATTTTGCAAAACCCGAGTAATAAGTAAACATTTTAATGCTAAATGATTTTATATAATATGTCATTATATTTGCCTATTTTGTAGAGTTTTTATATTAAAAGGTTTGATTTTTATTTAAGAAAATCCAACTACAAATTTTATTTAGAGCACTCTTTAGGTGGATTTGCCTCTCGTGGTACAAAAATGACATTATTCTTTGAGTACCACTCAAGTGCCTTTTTTCCATAATGGCATAATGCCAAATCGGGCCAAAAAAATGTAGTCACTCTCTGCTCTCTTAAAAAGGGTAACAACCGTTTTTGTAGGCACTCCTTTATATAAATTTCTGTGTTTATTGTGCCAGATGCCACAAATACTTTACTTCTTTTGCCACAACTGCAAATAGCTTGCCACACGAGAAACTTCTTAGGAAATTTTGTTTGTTTTTTTGTGCGAAAGTCTTGCCGAACATTGCCCCGTTTATCAACAACATAAAAATCTTGACCAGGAAGTTGAGAAAAGTCTGCCAGTACGTATGTTTCATCATCCATCACACAACAGGTGTATTTTTTTATAAAATCAGACTTCAATTTTTTCGCTCGTTTTTTTGCTTCTAAGTTCTTTATAGCATTGCGATCTGGAACCTTTTGGACTTTGTATGTCTTCAGTCCAGCATAAGCTTTGACTCTATGTGCAAAATTCGTAGAACATTTCACCGTACGAGCTGCTTTTCTTAAAGAAGTGTTAGGCGCTCTTCGAAAGAGTCGCTCGACTTCTTTTGCCTTACCAATATCTGTAGGACCTTTTTTCCTCCCTGATCCAGGTTTTCTTTCAATGCTCAGGTTTTCCTTATACCGTCTGATGGCATTAGAAACCGTTCGAGGGTCAACTTTCAAATTTTTAGCTATTTTTTTAAAAGTCCATGACGGATTTTTTTGAAAAGTTTTAATTATATTTTCACGAACTTTTTTTTCGCAGTCCATTTTGATTGAAATAACTATTGAAAATTAATAATTTCTAAAATAATAGTATCTGACATATCTATAGAAACTAACTTGATCAAAAAATAAATTATTTCTTGCACTATGGATAAATTTTGTCTAAAATAGTAAATGCATATTTTTTTTAGAACACTCTTTAACACATCGAAGTTAAATAGACTTCAAAATAATTTCTCTTGTTGACCAGTGTTATCGAACTTAAAGATAAGTCCCTTACAAATTGCTACTTATGAAAAACTAATAAACTTACCAAACCACCCTCGTCAGTAAATCTTTTGCCAGGAGGTGTGCGACAAGAGTTTATATGAGTTTCAGAATTGTACTAAGCTGCTGGCTAAGTTCTATCACACTGTGCAAAAAAAAAAAATAAATAAATGCTTAAAAAGCAACAAAAAACACACGTTGATGATGATTGCACAAGTTGTACATTGTACTAAAACAGCAACAACAACCAAAAAAAAACTACATACAAAACATGCTACAACTACAGCAATATTTGAAAAGAAGAAAATCATCAACAATAACAACAAAAACAACAGCATGAGCACTAGAGTAAGCACACGACCGATTCATCACTAAATACAACAAACTTCGGCAATAATCGCAAAAACAACATCGTAAGTGGGTCAACGCGAAGTGGGGTCATTGCACCAGCCAGCCAAGCAACCAGCAACTCAAATACAATAACAATAATAATAACAGCAACAACAACAGCAGCAACAAAACTAAAAAAAAAAAACAAATAAATGAGCAAAGCAATCACGTAAGGCAGCAGCAACTCAGTCAGTCAGTCAACAGCAAAATGAGGCAAATCTCATTGTTGCTGCTGCTGCAGTTTGCTGCCAACAGCCTTAAATGTTGTTGTGGTGCACTCACTCACTCACTTAATTCATTTTATTTCAGTTTTTATTTAAATTCTTTTGCATTTGCAATTTTTCACAAAAAAAAAAAAAAATTGTGAGTTTAATAATTAAGAGTTGAAGTTCTTTTGCTTTTACTCTTAACTGCATAACAAATGAGAAAGAAGTTGAGCGAGCATGAAAAAGCTCTTTTTTGGCCTGGCCAAAATAAAAGTACTCTTTGGTTGGTTACAACATGTTTTAAAGAATTTTTCGTACCTATAAAATTTAAATTCTAAGAACAAATTTAGAGTCATGTTGTAAGAACTTTTTCATTTAACGGCTTATTGTCGTCATTTTGTGGCAGTTGTTGATGAGCTTGATGATGATGTTGCTGCTGCTGTCAATGACGATGTTGATGATGATGATGATGATGGGTTTGCTTGGTTAACTCCAGGGCTACCAGATACTTTTTGGTCACCATACCCAAATTTTAAAATTTTTAGCCCCAAAAATCCCCAATTCATAAAAAAGCGTATTTGCTTAAATTTTTTTTTTTGTTTTTTTTTTCAATTAAATGAAGACATCGATTTTATTAACATAAAAATAGTTCTGTACGCTTTCAGTCATTACAAATTTAAATAATAAAATATTAGAAATCTAATATTTCATAAACTTCAGAATCATTAAATTCTTGAGAATTAGATGATTAAAACTATACATAAGTCTACTTTCACACCAGTCAAGTTTGGCTCATGAAGTCTTAAATTTGTATCAGAAAAAATGTATGGAATTGAAATTGATAATAAGCTTACGAAAATTTTGAAAACTTGTATAAAATTTGAGGAAAATAAAATGAAAACTGTTTAAGCAAATGTTCGTGTGTGAACGGGAGTGCATATTCAAAAGATTTGTAATAGGAAAGGACTAACTTTTTGAATTGAATTTGTTAACATTTCAGTTGTCGGTTGAAATTCTTGACAAAAAATTTTGTTATTATTCAGGGGTGTCATAGAAACCAAGTCAGTTTTTAAATTTCTCGGTTTTGAAAACCAATACTAGTTATATTTGGTGTCATGAAACCAAGTCGGTTTTGTTATTATTGGTTTTAAATCAAGCAAAATGTTCGAATCAATTGTTTATTATTTCATTTGAAATTTTTTCGAAACATCAAAAATCAAATAAAAAATAAAATAAAAGGTATTAAAGAAAATTATTTGAAGAAAAACTTTCAGTTTTTTGCGATGTTTGTGGTATAGGTATAAAGAAAACGCTGGTATTTGGACAAATGAAGCTTGTATACCCCAACATCAAGAAATGACCGAATTGCGGACTGGAAAAAATGTAATCTACCTACACCAAGAAACAAACCACAGCCAATATTCTAGCCTTACAATTTTCCCCATTTTTGATATTTTTTATGTTTGTCGATACGGTTCATTGATTCCAAAGACAAAAGACAAATAGTATCAAAACTTGTTTTTATCTTATTACATGATAAGAAATGCCATGTAAACTTTTCACCCATCTCTTTTTATTTGAAAGTTAAAGCTAAAAAGTACCAAAAATATTTTTTCTCTTTTTTCCCCTTTTTCGAAAAGTACTTACCACTTGTTCTGTTATTTTTTATTATTTTTGTAACTGGTCCAAACTTGATTTAAATTTTGGTTCTATTGTTTTTAGTTTGGGAATTATAGCGTTATTGAATTTTCCCTTTTTTATCCCCCACAGGGCCAAATTTTCAAAAATCTGTTCTTAGTGGATCTTTAAATCGAAAAAGGCACCAGTTAGCCAGTAACGCCTCTGTTTTAAATTGATAGACCAATTTTGAAATGAAATCTGTTAACTGCAAGTTGCTTGGTTTATTTCCAATACTAAACCAATAATATTATTTTCTGTGACACATATACCAATAGAAAATGTAGCTCGAACATTAATATTGGAATTCATGACACCAATTTAATTTTTTTGTCGTTTTCAAAACCAATACCAATGAAATTGGTTTCTCTGACATCCCTGATTATGTTTTGTTGTTTTTGTTAAACTCATAACTGAAAATACTCGCTCTACATGGGCATTGCTTGTAGGAACCTTTATAGTGAAATTTATAAACTTTTGAAATTTATAAACTTTTGGCCAAAATTAAATTAAGATGGACGGCAATTTTTCAAACATGGTATTCCAATTTGTAAAAGAAAGTTTATTCCATTGAGTTTCGTAGACATCAATTGGGAGTATTCTCGTTCACTGAATTTGGTTGAGATATTGGGTATATACATTTTAGCATGTCAAAGTATTTGCTGCTTGAAAATATTTAAATTATTCATTTTTAAATGTACCTTTCTTGACTTGACAGATTATAGTTTGGTAGTTCTTTTTCGAATTCTGACCCATAATCGCATGCAATTTTAATATCAAGAAACGAATCATCCTTTATTACAAAATATTTTCCTTTATTATTTAATAAAATATGAAGTTTTAAATTCACAATTTAAAATTTCCCCAAAAAATCCCCAACAAATTTGAGTGAATCCTTGACAAAATCCCCAAGCCACAAATCAATTTTTTCGTCTTTTCGAAGATTGAATATCCCCAACTTTGGGGCCAAAACCCCAAATCTGGCAGCCCTGGTTAACTCTAACTGTGTGTTCCACTATTATCAAACGTTAACTGGGATAGTTGAGCTGTTTTTTTTCTTTTTTTTCTTGTTAGTTAGAATATTATGGCTTATGAATGCGTTATTTGTCTGATGTTGCAAAAGAAACCGTTTGTTCGTTTTTAGCTTTAACATACAAATCATGTTATAAGACAGTTTTGAATTATAAAAGAAATTTCTTAGAATAAATATTAAATCAGCTTTGCTGGGCTTCTATGTTACAACTCATATCGTCAATGAAATTTTCACATAAACTTTAAAATCTACAAAGAAAAGTTGAATTTTAACGGATTTTTCTTAAAACAGATTAACAATTTTACTTTAAAACTTTAACTCTGTAAGAATTCAAACAGATTAACCTAAATTTCAATGTGAATAATTTGAACATGTTCGGTTAGTTTAGGTTAGAAAAAAAAGGCAACTTGTCTCAAGACTGTGGCGTACGACTAAATCTGTGATGGCCAGTAACTTCTAACCTCTTATGATGATATCTTTGTTGAGGATTTTATAGATACAAATACTTATGTAGCTACATCTGGCGTACAACAGAAGCTTCACTTAACCCTCTGCGACTCACGTGTTAGTCTAGCAGATACCAACAATATTTAAATTCAAACTTGGGGTAAGATATGAAAATAAAATATTTGAATTTAAAAAAAATATATATATATATTTGAATTTTAACTTCTTCTGTAAAATTTGAAAAAGTGTTGTTACGCAGTTTTGGATTTTCAACGACGATATATAATTGAACCGCCGTGGTATAGCAGTTAGTCGTCCGCCTAGCATACCAGAGGTCCCAAGTTCGATCACCGGCCATACCCACTTGAAAAATGTTTCTTTCAAAAACAAGAAAATTTTTTATCAAAAACTTTTCTATAGAAAAGTTTTTATCAAAATTTTTTATAGAAAATTTTTTGATAAAATAATTTTCTATAGAAAATTTTTTTATCAAAAATTTTTCTATTGAAAATTTTCTTATCAAAAATTTTTTTTATAGAAAATGTTTTTATCAAAAATTTTTCAATCGAATATTTTTTTATCAAACATTTTTCTACAAATTTTTTTTTATCAACATTTTTTTTATAGAATTTTTTTTATGTTTCTAAAGAAAAATTTTTTATCCAAAAATTTTCTATAGAAAATTATTTTATCAAAAAATTTTCTATAAAAAATTTTGTTTATCAAAAAATTTTTATAGAAAATTTTTCATCAAAAATTTTTTTAAAGAAAATTTTTTTGCTAAAAATTTTTCTATAGAAAAATTTCTTGATAACATTTTTCTATAGAAAATTTTTTTATAAAAAATTTTTCTATAGAAAAATTGAATCAAGAAATTTTCAATAGAAAGTTTTTTTTATCAAGAAATTTTCAATAGAAAATTTTTTTATCAAAAATTTTTCATCAAAAATTTTTTTATATAAAATTTTTTATCAAAAATTTTTCTATAGAAAATTTTTCATCAAAAATTTTTCTATATAAAATTTTTTATCAAAATTTTTTTTTATAGAAATTTTTTTTGTCAAAAATTTTTCTATAGAAAATTTTTTTATCAAAAGTTTTTCTATAAAAAAATTTTTTATCAAAAATTTTTCATCAAAAATTTTTTTATATAAAATTTTTTATCAAAAATTTTTTTTATAGAAAATTTTTTTGTCAAAAATTTTTCTATAGAAAATTTTGTTATCAAAAATTTTTCTTTAGAAAATTTTGTTATCAAAAATTTTTCTTAGTAAAATTTTTTATTAAAAATTTTTTTATAGAAAATTTTATTATCAAAAATTTTTCATAGTAAATTTTTTTTTTTTTTAAATTTTTGTATAGAAAATTTTTTTATCAAAAATTTTATATAGACGACATTTTTATCAAAAGTTTCTCTATCGAAAATTTTTTATCAAAAATTTCTCTATCGAAAATTTTTTTATCAAAAATTTTTCTATAAAAAATTTTTTTATCAAAAATTTTTCTATAGAAAATTCTTTTACCAGAAAATGTTTTTATCAAACATTTTTCAATCGAATATTTTTCTATAAAATTTTTTTATAGAATTTTTTTTTAATGTTTCTATAGAAAATTTTTTTTTTCACATTTTTCTATAGAAATTTTTTTTACCAAAAATTTTTTCATAGAAAATTTTTCATCAAAAATTTTTTTGCTAAAAATTTTTCTATAGAAAATTTTGTTATCAAAAATGTTTCTATAGAAAATTTTGTTATCAAAAATTTTTCTATAGAAAATTTTTTTATCAAAAATTTTTCTATAGAAAATTTTTTTATCAAAAATTTTTCTATGGAAAATTTTTTTATCAAGAAATTTTCAATACAAATTTTTTTTTTTTAATTTTCAATAGAAAATTGTTTTTTTCAAAAAAATTTTTTTTATCAAAAAATTTTCAATAGAAATTTTTTTATCATTCAATATTTTAATTTTTTTTTTATAGAAAATATTTTTATCAAACATTTTTCTATAGAAAATTTTTTTATCAAAAATTTTTCTATGGAATTTTTTTTTTTCAAAAATTTTTAATAAAAATTTTTCTATAAAAAATTTTTTTTATCCAAAATTTTTTTATTAAAAATTTTTTATCAAAAATTTTTCTATAGAAATTTTTTCTATAGAATTTTTTTTAAATGTTTCTAAAGAAATTTTTTTTTATCAAAAATGTTTCTATAAAAAATTATTGTATCAATAATTTTTCTATAAACAAATTTTTTATAGAAAATTTTTTATTCGTTTTTTTTTTTTTTTTGTTTGTATCGAAAATATCTAAAAAATATTTTTTATCCAAAAAAATTAAAACTGTTAAAAAATAAGATAACAACAAATGTTTAAAAATAAGTCCATATTTGACCCTAACATGTCATATCACTTTCTGATATGACCTAAAGTATATTTATATGTATATTTATGTCTCGAGAAATTGTTGCTGTGTTAAAAAAATTAGTCTAAGATGTGTCTTTAAGATTAAAAAAACCTATAAATTTATTGACAGATGGCCCACATTAGACTTTAGCGTTGAAAGGTGTCAAATAGTCGGTCTGACCTATTAGGAAGCAAATCTAATTATTCAAGGACACTTGTCACAATTTATAAAATCACAATTGTTAATTTTTATTCGCACGATTTCTATCACACTAAATTAGTGGATTTTTCCATATTATGAATCATTTTATTTTATTATTTCTTGCACTTTACCAATAATTCACCTGCATTTAAGGTTAACAAAGTTTCCATTATTTGCCAAAAATACACAAAAGAAAAAAAAAAACAGAAATAAACGCACGAATTAACAAAAAAATAGTTAATCTTGATCACTTAAAATATCCCGCCAACTGATACAAGGTTTATTTTAGTTTTAGTTTAAAACAAGAGAGATTGCGCAAGAAAACAAAATTTCATAATAAATTGTACAAGAATTGTGCGAATGTTTGAGTTTGTATCTGAATCTACTGCACACACACACACACACGCACTCACAAGTATTTGAAGAAAAAACATTACAAGAAAAAAATCAAACAAAGTATGTATTTAAGTGTGTGTGAAAAGATCGTGGTTAATACTTGTAGTGTGTGTGTGTGTGTGATGGCAAAATATTACATATTTAGATACTAAATAAAACTTTAAACAACAAAAAATCGCAAATAGACAGATGGACGGACGAAACATGCATTTACCATCAATGACAAGCGGTTCAAAGACAACGACTTTAAAAGTATTCAACCATGTTTGTAAATCTGATGGCTAAAATGCATACATACATACATACACATGTATATTTATCTATTCTGTAAGTCTGTTTGCGTTTGTCCAGCTCTGACGTCCTTCCTTCTCTCGCTCTAGACTCCCGGTATGGCCTTTCGTAATTTTCAACAAATCAAACAAACTTATTTTGTTGTTTTCTTTGATTTTCAATATTTTCTTAAAAACAACTTTAAATCAAAATTTCAAATTTTAAAAATTGCTCACCAAAAAAAACAACTCTAAAGCCAGAATTATAGAGAAGCTTTGCAAGTTCGAGGTACGATTTGATTAATAGTCGATTGGCAAATGTTTTTTTTTTTTTCTTCTATGTTCAATTACTCTGAAACATGTACGACTAACACTAAAAACTTTTTCTTCAATCCTCACACACACAGACACACATAGATACATACATTTAAACTTAGCACTTATACATTCAATTGAACTTTGGCTAAAATTGCAGCTTTGAAAAAAAAACCAACAAAAGCTAAAAAACTAAAAATCTAAACAAGAATTAAATTTAATAAATTAAAATTGTTGCTATTGGTGGAAATTTTTAGCACTAACAAAAAAAAATTCAAAAAACAAACTTGTTTTTCCCAATGCAGTCAGTCTTTGTTTCTCTGTAATTGATTGAAAGACAGAGCTTTAAAGGAGTAAGGTTTTGGAAAAACAAATAATATAAATAGGAACCCTTCAGAGTTAGTTTTTGGCCTTGTCTAGACGAATTTAAAACTCTTTTTATAGCAATTTCTAGAAAAATAGGCTGCGGGTACCGATGGTTTGCCAGCAGAACTTTTTAAGGCTGGAGCTGATTCATAAGCTGAGTTGATAAGAAACCATATGGTTACCAGAACGTATGCCAGACGATTGGAGTCTCAGTGTTTTTTGCCCAGTGCGCAAAAAAGGTGGTAAAACCGTATGTGACAATTACACTGTGCTAGTTGAAAAACCCCGACAAAAGCGAGACCTAGTAGTAAAGATAATTCGATTGCACTGAATTCAATGGTGCTAACCGTTTTTTAGGATTAGTTCTAGTTTTCGAGATATAGCATTATAAAACAAATGGAGTAGGTTGCTCAATAAATATGCGCGTAATTCGAAAACTGTTAATTTTCTTGATCTAAGTAAAGAAACCAAAATTCGACAACAAAATTATCTTAATCCGGGCCAAAACGACTTCGAATTTTTTTGTTTGAAAAAAAAAAAATTTGGAAAATCACAAAAATTTTCTTTATCAAAAATTCATAAAAAATTAGTAATAGTAATCAAACAGCAGCTGGTGAGCAAAATTCTAGGTCTATGTCATCAAAAAGTTTAATTTCAAAACGAATATCTCATGAACTATAAGAGATAAACCAAAAAAATTATACGATTTTTTTTATATTTATATTTTTTGATAAAATAAACATTTTTTGATAACAAAATTTTTCTATAGAAAATTTTTTGATAAAAAATTTTTGTATAGAAAATTTTTCTATATAAAATTTTTTGATAAAAAATCTTTTCTATAGAAAATTTTCTATATAAAATTTTTTGATAAAAAATTTTTCTTTAGAAAATTTTTTGATAAAAAATTTTTCTTTAGAAAATTTTTTGATAAAAAAATTTTTCTTTAGAAAATTGTTTGATAAAAAAATTTTTCTTTAGAAAATTTTTCTATAGAATTTTTTTTTTTTAATTTTTTTTCGATAAAAAAAAATTTTATATAGAAAATTTTTTGATAAAAAAATTTTTCTATAGAAAATTATTTGATAAAAAGGTTTTCCATAGAAATTGTTTTGATAAAAAATTTTTCTATTGAAAATTATATGATGAAGAAATTTTTCTACAAAAAATTTTTTGATAAAAATATTTTCCATTGAAAATTTTTCGATAAAAAAAATTTTCTATAGAAAATTTTTTGATAAAAAACAAATTTCTATAGAAAATTTTTTGATAAAAATAAATTTTCTATAGAAAATTTTTTGATAAAAAAAATTTTCTATAGAAAATTTTTTGTTAAACAAAAATTTTTTGTTAAACAAAAATTTTTCTATAGAAAATTTTTTGTTAAACAAAAATTTTTCTATAGAAAATTTTTTGTTAAACAAAAATTTTTCTATAGAAAATTTTTTGTTAAACAAAAATTTTTCTATAGAAAATTTTTTGTTAAACAAAAATTTTTCTATAGAAAATTTTTCTTTAGAAAATTTTTTGATAAAAAAATTTTTCTTTAGAAAATTGTTTGATAAAAAAATTTTTCTTTAGAAAATTTTTCTATAGAATTTTTTTTTTTTAATTTTTTTTCGATAAAAAAAAATTTTATATAGAAAATTTTTTGATAAAAAAATTTTTCTATAGAAAATTATTTGATAAAAAGGTTTTCCATAGAAATTGTTTTGATAAAAAATTTTTCTATTGAAAATTATATGATGAAGAAATTTTTCTACAAAAAATTTTTTGATAAAAATATTTTCCATTGAAAATTTTTCGATAAAAAAAATTTTCTATAGAAAATTTTTTGATAAAAAACAAATTTCTATAGAAAATTTTTTGATAAAAATAAATTTTCTATAGAAAATTTTTTGATAAAAAAAATTTTCTATAGAAAATTTTTTGTTAAACAAAAATTTTTTGTTAAACAAAAATTTTTCTATAGAAAATTTTTTGTTAAACAAAAATTTTTCTATAGAAAATTTTTTGTTAAACAAAAATTTTTCTATAGAAAATTTTTTGTTAAACAAAAATTTTTCTATAGAAAATTTTTTGTTAAACAAAAATTTTTCTATAGAAAATTTTTTGTTAAACAAAAATTTTTCTATAAAAAATTTTTTGTTAAACAAAAATTTTTCTATAGAAAATTTTTCGTTAAACAAAAATTTTTCTATAGAAAATTTTTTGTTAAACAAAAATTTTTCTATAGAAAAATTTTTGTTAAACAAAAATTTTTCTATAGAAAATTTTTTGTTAAACAAAAATTTTTCTATAGAAAATTTTTTGTTAAACAAAAATTTTTCTATAGAAAATTTTTTGTTAAACAAAAATTTTTCTATAGAAAATTTTTTGTTAAACAAAAATTTTTCTATAGAAAATTTTTTGTAAAACAAAAATTTTTCTATAGAAAATTTTTTGTTAAACAAAAATTTTTCTATAGAAAATTTTTTGTTAAACAAAAATTTTTCTATAGAAAATTTTTTGTTAAACAAAAATTTTTCTATAGAAAATTTTTTGTTAAACAAAAATTTTTCTATAGAAAATTTTTTGTTAAACAAAAATTTTTCTGTAGAAAAATTTTTGTTTAACAAAAAATTTTCTATAGAAAATGTTTCTATAAAAACTTTTTTTATCAAAAAATTTTCTATAGAAAACTTTTTTTTGTCAAAAAATTTTCTATAGAAAACTGTTTTTATCAAAAAATTTTCTATAGAAAACTTTTTTTTGTCAAAAAATTTTCTATAGAAAACTGTTTTTATCAAAAAATTTTCTATAGAAAACTTTTTTTATCAAAAAATTTTCTATAGAAAACTTTTTTTTTATCAAAAAATTTTCTAAAGAAAAATTTTTTTATCAAAAAATTTTCTATAGAAAACTTTTTTTTTTATCAAAAAATTTTCTATAGAAAACTTTTTTTATCAAAAAATATTCTACAGAAAACTTTTTTTTTATCAAAAAATTTTCTAAAGAAAACTTTTTTTATCAAAAAATTTTCTATAGAAAACTTTTTTTATCAAAAAATTTTCTATAGAAAACTTTTTTTATCAAAAAATTTTCTATAGAAAACTTTTTTTATCAAAAAATTTTCTATAGAAAACTTTTTTTATCAAAAAATTTTCTATAGAAAACTTTTTTTATCAAAAAATTTTCTATAGAAAACTTTTTTTATCAAAAAATTTTCTATAGAAAACTTTTTTATCAAAAAATTTTCTATAGAAAACTTTTTTTATCAAAAAATTTTCTATAGAAAACTTTTTTTATCAAAAAATTTTCTATAGAAATTTTTTTTTATCAAAAAATTTTCTATAGAAAACTTTTTTTTTATCAAAAAATTTTCTAAAGAAAACTTTTTTTATCAAAAAATATTCTATAGAAACTTTTTTTATCAAAAAGTTTTCTATAGAAACCTTTTTTTTATCAAAAAATTTTCTATAGAAAACTTTTTTTATCAAAAAAATTTCTGTAGAAAACTTTTTTTTATCAAAAAATTTTCTAAAGAAAACTTTTTATCAAAAAATTTTCTATAGAAAACTTTTTTTATCAAAAAATTTTCTATAGAAACATTTTTTTAACGAAAAATTTTCTATTGAAAAATTTTCTATAGAAAAATTTTTTTATCAAAAAAAATTCTATAGAAAAATATTTTATCAAAAGATTTTCTATAGAAAATTTTTCTTTTTTTTAATTTTCTATAGAAAACTTCTTTTGTCAAAAAATTTTTTATAGAAACATTTTTTTATCGAAAAATTTTCTATAGAAAAATTTTTTTATCAAAAAAATTTCTATAGAAAAATGTTTTTATCAAAAGATTTTCTATAAATTTTTTTTTTTTTTAATTTGCTATAGAAAAATTGATAAAAAAAAAAATTTCTATAGAAAATTTTTTTGATAAAAAAATTTTTTTATAGGAATTTTTTTTATCAAAAAATTTTCTATAGAAAATTGTTTTTAAAAAAATTTTGTGTAGAAACATTTTTTAGCAAAAAATTTTCTATAGAATTTTTTTTTTATCAAAAAATTTTCCATGGAAAAAGGTTTTTATCGAAAAGTTTTCTATAGAAATTTTTTTCTATAGAAAAACTTTTTTATCGAAAAATTTTCTATAAAAAAAATTTTCTATGGAACATTTTTTGATAAAAAAATTTTTCAATAGAAAATTTTTTGTTAAAAAAAAATTCTATAGAAAATTACAAAAAAATGTTTTCTGTAGAAAAAAAATATTTCTATAGAAAAATTTTTGGCGGTTTTTAGTTAATTTAACTAATTTTAGTCAATTTAACTATTTTGTGATACTTGACTCCTTTTAGTCAAAATAATTAGAAATGGGCCAAATAAAGACAAAAAATAAAATTGACTTGAAAAAACCAATTGATATCAAACACTCAAATTGACTACTAATAGTCATTTAACTAGAAATATTCAATAATTGATTCCCTTCTTCTAAACACTGGCCCATTGACTCTTGTAACTTAACTTGATAAAAATTCAGGGTTGCATTTGTTAATAACGATTAAAAATTGTGTTTTTTGATGTTGCTGAAAACTTTTTTCTTTATTTTTTTTGTTAAACAATTAAATTGCATTTATGGAAAATCAATGGAAATTCTAAGAAAACAACAAATTTAAAAAAAAAAAAAAAAAAACTAAACAGAAAAACTCTTAATGAGACTTAAAGCTAACAGCAGCGACAAAAAGCAAACAACTTTAAGTTTTTCAATAATCAACACAAAATACATTAGAAAAACATACAAACATACATACAATGAATGATAAATTGCTAGAAAAAAAAAACAAACTTAAATTTTTCTATTTTTTAAAATTAACTTTAAGCATAAATATAGACAAGAAGTACAAAAAAAAAACTAAACACGATAGACGCATTTTGCAAAAAAAGAAAAAAAATGCAAAAAAAAACAATAATAAAGTAACATCCACAGCCAATGCACACACACACACACACAGATACTCACTCATTCATACAAAGAATCAGCAAAAAACCGAAAAAATATGATTAGCCGCCACACAAAATACACAGAGACAGACAGACAGACGGAAGGACGGACACAAAACACACTAAACTGCATCAACAACAACAACAACAAAAGCAACAGAAACAACAACAATGTTGTTGATTGTATGTATTTTTATTTTGTTGTTTTTCATTTTTCGCTTTATTTTGTTTTTTTTTTTGCTGTTTTCTATCTAATATCCGTCCTTGGCTCGTCTGTTCAACTTTGTCCTACTTTTTCATTAGTTGGCTCTAACAAATTTACAACCACACATGCATTACATCCACAAAACACACAGATACACATGCACACAGTTACAAATGTATCCATCCGTATAAAACATATAGAGTAGAGTTGAACATGCTTTGCTTAAGTATTTTTTTTAGATTTTTTTACTTATTTGCTGACTTGTTCGTTTCGTTCGTTCGTTCGTTTGTTTGCTAACTGACTGCTGCTGCATTTTCGTTTTTTCGCCACAAAAAAAAAAGACAAGTACGAATTGTTAACGAACCTTTAGAATCGTTTGAAAATGTATTTAATCGTTATAGCAGCAGAAAAACTACGACAGCCCAACATTTTCGATGTAAAACAAGTAAGAAAGCGCTATAGTCGGTCAAGCCGACCATACGATACCCTTCACCACTAAGGTCAAAGGTGTTATTTTTCCTGTGTAAAGACAAATATTTGCTAAATTTTGCCATCATACAAACATTTTCTCAAAACTTATATATTCAACCTGTTTCCGTCATTTGGACTTATATGAGAGCTAGGGTCAAATGTGGACCGATTATCTCGAAATTTGGCAGATTGATTACAGTTGTTACAAAAGTTATGTATGCAAAAAATAGACTCAAAATTTCCATTATGTTTAGATTTACGAGTGTTTTAGTGATTTTTTGTCTCATTTAGTGCGTTTTTAAAGAAGAATTTGTATGGAAGCTATGGTCAAATGTGGACCGATTTCAACGAAATTTGGTACAGTGATTTTAGTTGACTTAAGCAGTATTTGTTTTAAATTTCATGAAAAAATATTGATATTTGTGGCCAATATAGCAATTCCGGGAAGTGGGACCTATGGGAGGTACCATAAATAATGGCCATGGTCCCATTATCAAAAAAATGATCTGTGCCAAATTTCATCAAATTATCTTTAGAATTGCGACCTGTAGTTTGATTACAAGGTTTACATGGGGGTCCAGCCAGCCAGACGGACGGACGGACATCGCTAAATCGACTCAGAAAGTGATTCTAAGCCTATTGGTATACTAAAAGAAGGGTCTAAGACAAATATTTCTATGCGTTACAAACATCAGCACAAACTTATAATACCCTTTCCACCTATGGTGGTGAAGGGTATAAATATAATAATGAAACGATAGAATTGAAAAATGCATTCCGTTCAGACATGGCAATTTTTCGTAAATCGTTTTTTAGGTTTTTTTTGTAGCTGCAAATTTTTCGTCGTTGTTTTTTATGCGATTTTTTGTGTGTGTGTTGGTACTTTTTTTAAGTTTTTTGTTCTGTTTTTTTTTAGAATTTAGAGGAAATTGCTTAGAGGAAGATTTTTAGATTTTTTTGCATACAATCTGCAGCGGAACCTGATAAAATCTATGTTTTCAGACTATTAAAGAATAGTCTTAAAAAAAAAACAATTAATGTAAAATATTTGTGTTTACCATAAGAGCTATAAATAGGCTAAATGAAGTAGAACTAGTCAAAGTCACAAAAATTAGTAAATTTTACTTAAAATACTTCAAGTGACTAGACTAGACTGACTAGATTTGGCTATTTTGTTAATTTCTAGTTATCTTAACTATTTTAAGTCAATAAATCTATTTATATTCTATAGGACTATTATAGAATATAAATAGATTTATTGACTTAAAATAGTTAAGATAACTAGAAATTAACAAAATAGCCAAATCTTAAGTAATTGAATAAAAGTTTAATTTTTGACTAGAAATTTAACAAAAAATTTTCTATTTAAATATTGAATATTAAACATTAATATTAAATATTAAACATATTAAACACTTTTCAGAGAAAAATGTTGTAAAGAAAAATTTTTTAATAAAAAAATTTTGTAAAGAAAAATTTTTTAATAAAAAAATTTTGTAAAGAAAAATTTTTTAATAAAAAAAATTTTGTAAAGAAAAATTTTTTAATAAATTTAAATAAAAATAAAAAGAAACATTTTTTAATAAAACAATTTTGTAAAGAAAAATTTTTTAACGAAAAATTTTCTATAGAAAAATTTGTTAACGGAAAATTTTCTATAAAAAAATTTGTTAACGAAAAATTTTCTATAGAAAGATTTTCTTTTAACGAAAAATTTTCTATATAAAGATGAACAAAAATTTTCTATAAAAAACTTTTGTTAACGAAAAATTTTCTATAGAAAAATATTTTTAACGAAAAATTTTCTATAGAAAAATATTTTTAACGAAAAATTTTCTATAGAAAAATATTTTTAACGAAAAATTTTCTATAGAAAAATATTTTTAACGAAAAATTTTCTATAGAAAAATATTTTTAACGAAAAATTTTCTATAGAAAAATATTTTTAACGAAAAATTTTCTGTAGAAAAATTTTTTTAACGAAAAATTTTCTGTAGAAAAATTTTTTTAACGAAAAATTTTCTGTAGAAACATTTTTTAATGAAAAATTTTCTATAGAAAAATTTTTTAAATGAAAAGTTTTTAAGAAAGATGTTCAAAATCAAACATTTTTTAGGGAAAAATTTTGTAAAAAAAACTTTTTTTTTTAAGGAAAAATATTTGGTAGGAAATTTTTTAAGGAAAACTTTATTATAGAAAATATTTTTAACAAAAAATTGTCCAAAGATAAATTTTTTATAGAAATTTTTTTTATCGAAAGATTTTCTATAAAACAATTTTCTATAGAAACATTTTTTTAACGAAAAATTTTCTACACAAACTATTTTTTTGACGAAAAATTTTCTACACAAACTATTTTTTTGACGAAAAATTTTCTATAGAAACAATTTTTTAACGAAAAAAATTTTTATATAATATTTTTAATGAAATATTTTCTATAGAAAAAATTTCTATAGAAAATCTTTAACGAAAATTTACTATATAAAAATTTTTTAACAAAAATTTTTCTATACGAAAAATTTTCTATAGAAAAAATATTTTAACGAAAAGTTTTCTACAGAAAACATTTTTTAACGAAAAATTTTTTATAGGAAAAATTTATTAACGAAAAATTGTTTATAGAAAAAATTTTTTAAAGAAAAATTTTTTATAAAAAAATTTTTTAACGAAAAATTTTTTATAGAAAAAATTTTTTAACGAACTATTTTTTATAGAAAAAATTTTTGTAGAAAAAAATTTTTAACGAAAAATTTTCTATAGAAAAAATTTTTTTAACGAAAAATTTTCTATAGAAAAATTTTTTTTAACGAAAAATTTTCTATATAAAGATGAACAAAAATTTTCTATAGAAAAATTTTGCTAACGAAATATTTTCTATAGAAAAATATTTTTACGAAAACTTTTCTATAGAAATAATTTTTAACGAAAAATTTTCTAAAGAAAAAATTTTTAACGAAAAATTTTCTAAAGAAAAAATTTTTAACGAAAAATTTTCTAAAGAAAAAATTTTTAACGAAAAATTTTCTAAAGAAAAAATTTTTAACGAAAAATTTTCTAAAGAAAAAATTTTTAAACGAAAAATTTTCTATAGAAAAAATTTTTAACGAAAAATTTTCTATAGAACAATTTTTTTAACGAAAAATTTTCTATAGAAAAAATTTTTAACGAAAAATTTTCTATAGAAAAAATTTTTAACGGAAAATTTTCTATAGAAAAATTTTGTTAACGAAAAATTTTCTATAGAAACATTTTTTCAACGAAAAATTTTTTATAGAAAAATTGTTTTAATGAAAAATTTTCTATAGAAATATTTTTTTTAACGAAAGATTTTTTAACGAAAAGTTTTCTGTATAAAGATTAACGAAAAATTTTCCATTGAAAAAGTTTTTTTAACGAAAAATCTTCTATTGAAATTTTTTTTTTGTAACGAAAAATTTTTTATAAATTTTTTTTTTTTAACAAAAAATTTGATATAGAAACATTTTTTTTTTAACGAAAACTGTTTTTATAAACTAAGGCGTTCGCCTGAGTTTTCTATAAAAAAGTTGACGATCACCTGAGTTTTCTATAGAAAAGTTGGCGATCGCTTGAGTTTTCTATAGAAAAGTTGACGATCACCTGAGTTTTCTATAGAAAAGTTGGAGATCGCCTGTATTTTCTATAGAAAAGTCTGCGTTCGCCTGAGTTTTCTATAGAAAAGTTGACGATCACCTGAGTTTTTTATAGAAAAGTTCGCGATCGCCTGAGTATTCTATAGAAAAGTTGGCGATCGCCTGCATTTTCTATAAAAACGTTGGCGATCGCTTGAGTTTTCAATAGAAAAGTTGGCGATCGCCTGAGTTTTCTATAGAAAAGTTGGCGATCGCCTGAGTTTTCTATAGAAAAGTTGGCGATCGCCTGAGTTTTCTATAGAAAAGTTGGCGATCGCCTGAGTTTTCTATAGAAAAGTTGGCGATCGCCTAAGTTTTCTATAGAAAAGTTGGCGATCGCCTGAGTTTTCTATAGAAAAGTTGGCGATCGCCTGAGTTTTCTATAGAAAAGTTGGCGATCGCCTGAGTTTTCTATAGAAAAGTTGGCGATCGCCTGAGTTTTCTATAGAAAAGTTGGCGATCGCCTGCATTTTCTATAAAAACGTTGGCGATCGCTTGAGTTTTTAATAGAAAAGTTGGCGATCACCTGAGTTTTCTATAAAAAAGTTTCAGCTGACCTCTTGCTCTCACATTTCCTTTTGAAAACTAATATTGATTGAAACGAGATATAACGCATTTGCGTTGCTTGCTAAAATTCCCACTTGAAAAAATTTGAATATGTTCACTTCTAATATTTTCAAATTCAAAACAAAAAAGAGGAAAAGACCAGAAACTTGCAGTTTTGCGCGCAAAGTAATTGCATAGATTGCGTGTGGCTGTTGTATTTTTTAGATTTATTTTAAATTTTGCTGTGGATACTTAAAATCTTTAACCTTTTTAACCTCTTTCCGTGCATGCATTTGGAGGCACTCCTCGTTACAATGTTGCATTTTGTTGGCGCGTATGAGAAATTTATTTATTACTGGTATTTTAGCATTAATTTAGTATAAGCATTTATTATAAAAGCGTTTAAAAATATTTATTTTTCTATTTTGTTTTTTTTTATGATGGACATTTGCCAGATTTAAAGCCACGCACAATATTTTTCTAAAAACATTTTTTCTATAAATTGCGTGTCGTTTTTTTTCTGAATTTGTCTACATGACATTAAACATGTTTTTAGTATTTTGTGGCATTACATAGACCGAAATGCATTTATTTCAATAAATTTACTATATATTTATTTCAAATAATTACCAAGAAAATTTTTTAGTTTTTAACGAAATTTAATTAATCAAAATTGGTTTTAAAAATATTTATCATAGAATTTTAGTCTGTGATTTTAAATGACAAACTGCAAATGTGTGCATTTTGAAGTATGTACTTGTAATAAAACCAGAATCGAATCTTTTTGTTCAATTATTTGGACTTGGTTGCATATTTCTTAAATCATTAAAAATCATATTTTTTAACGGACAATTTTTGTTAAACGAAAAATTTTAGTTAAACAAAAAATTTTCAATAGAAAAATTTAACAAAAAATTTTCTATGGAAAAATCTTGTTTAGAAATTTTTTTTTAAGAAAAACTTTTCCATAGAAAATTTTTTTATAGTTTTAGTTTTTTTAACGAAAAATTTTCTATCGAAAAATTTTTGTTTAACAAAAAATTTTCTATAGAAAAATTTTTGTTTAACGAAAAATTTTCTATCGAAAAATTTTTGTTTAACGAAAAATTTTCTATAGAAAAATTTTTGTTTAACGAAAAATTTTCTATAGAAAAAATTTTTTAACAAAAAATTTTCTATAGAAAAATTTTTGTTTAACAAAAAATTTTCTATAGAAAAATTTTTGTTTAACATAAAATTTTCTATAGAAAAATTTTTGTTTGACGAAAAATTTTCTATAGAAAAATTTTCTATAGAAAAATTTTTGTTCAACAAAAAATTTTCTATAGAAAATTTTTTGTTAAACAAAAATTTTTCTATAGAAAATTTTTTGTTAAAAAATTTTTTCTATAGAAAATTTTTCGTTAAACAAAAATTTTTCTATAGAAAATTTTTCGTTAAACAAAAATTTTTCGATAGAAAATTTTTCGTTAAACAAAAATTTTTCTATAGAAAATTTTTTGTTAAACAAAAATTTTTCGATAGAAAATTTTTCGTTAAAAAAACTAAAACTATAAAAAAATTTTCTATGGAAAAGTTTTTCTTAAAAAAAAATTTCTAAACAAGATTTTTCCATAGAAAATTTTTTGTTAAATTTTTCTATTGAAAATTTTTTGTTTAACTAAAATTTTTCGTTTAACAAAAATTGTCCGTTAAAAAATATGATTTTTAATGATTTATAGAAAAATTTTTGTTTAACAAAAAATTTTCTATAGAAAAATTTTTGTTTAACAAAAAATTTTCTATAGAAAAATTTTTGTTTAACAAAAAATTTTCTATAGAAAAATTTTTGTTTAACAAAAAATTTTCTATAGAAAAATTTTTGTTTAACAAAAAATTTTCTATAGAAAAATTTTTGTTTAACAAAAAATTTTCTATAGAAAAATTTTTGTTTAACAAAAAATTTTCTATAGAAAAATTTTTGTTTAACAAAAAATTTTCTATAGAAAAATTTTTGTTTAACAAAAAATTTTCTATAGAAAAATTTTTGTTTAACAAAAAATTTTCTATAGAAAAATTTTTGTTTAACAAAAAATTTTCTATAGAAAAATTTTTGTTTAACAAAAAATTTTCTATAGGAAAATTTTTGTTTAACAAAAAATTTTCTATAGAAAAATTTTTGTTTAACAAAAAATTTTCTATAGAAAAATTTTTGTTTAACAAAAAATTTTCTATAGAAAAATTTTTGTTTAACAAAAAATTTTCTATAGAAAAATTTTTGTTTAACAAAAAATTTTCTATAGAAAAATTTTTGTTTAACAAAAAATTTTCTATAGAAAAATTTTTGTTTAACAAAAAATTTTCTATAGAAAAATTTTTGTTTAACAAAAAATTTTCTATAGAAAAATTTTTGTTTAACAAAAAATTTTCTATAGAAAAATTTTTGTTTAACAAAAAATTTTCTATAGAAAAATTTTTGTTTAACAAAAAATTTTCTATAGAAAAATTTTTGTTTAACAAAAAATTTTCTATAGAAAAATTTTTGTTTAACAAAAAATTTTCTATAGAAAAATTTTTGTTTAACAAAAAATTTTCTATAGAAAAATTTTTGTTTAACAAAAAATTTTCTATAGAAAAATTTTTGTTTAACAAAAAATTTTCTATAGAAAAATTTTTGTTTAACAAAAAATTTTCTATAGAAAAATTTTTGTTTAACAAAAAATTTTCTATAGAAAAATTTTTGTTTAACAAAAAATTTTCTATAGAAAAATTTTTGTTTAACAAAAAATTTTCTATAGAAAAATTTTAGTTTAACAAAAAATTTTCTATAGAAAAATTTTAGTTTAACAAAAAATTTTCTATAGAAAAATTTTTGTTTAACAAAAAATTTTCTATGGAAAAATTTTTGTTTAACAAAAAATTTTCTATAGAAAAATTTTTGTTTAACAAAAAATTTTCTATAGAAAAATTTTTGTTTAACAAAAAATTTTCTATAGAAAAATTTTTGTTTAACAAAAAATTTTCTATAGAAAAATTTTTGTTTAACGAAAAATTTTCTATAAAAAAATTTTTAACGAAACGTTTTCTATAGATGACTAAAAATATTTTAAATTTAAACAAATATTTTCGTTGTTTTTAATTAATTGCAGAATCGAGCTAATTCATCATCATAACCTTAAAATATATTCTATATATAAAAGGCTTTAAAGTCTGTCCGGGTACTACCCATCAGAATTCTGTGATTTTGACCCTTAATGCCGGTTCTCCCTTAATATTTCATTGATTATAAATTATATTCTTGAAAGAGAGATGACTGACTACCTAAAATCAATTTGTTTGATTCTTTGATTATTTTGTGTTCTTAACGTCCTAAACACCCCCTCCCAGTGCCAACAAAAAAAAACTGTATGAATTCTGAAAGTTCTTACGAAAGAATTCAAATGAAAAGAACAAAAAAACTAAGAGCGAGCGTGAGCAGCAAGAATTAAGAACAGAGAATGAAAAGTAGCAGTAGCTGCGTGGCAGCTATAAATCGTTAGCGATTACGTTGCGCCCAACAAAACGTTGGCGTTCGACTGGGAATACGTTGTTGGGTTGAATGACCGCCGAAAATAAGTATAAATTGTTTTTGTTCTGTTATTATTATTTCATTTCTATATGAAATTTTTCTTTCGATTTTTAGACTTTTACTATGTGTTGACGACGGACACAGGCGACGAACGACAACGATGACTACAAATAATACAATCAAATGAATAAGTAAGAATTGTGCGTGAGTGTTTGTGTGTGTGATTGATAGAGAGTGTGAGTGAGTGCGTGTAGATTTTTGTAAATGAGCATGAAATGGCCTAACGGTAAATATAGAGGGTTTCGAGGCCTATTGATAGTGAAGGTTTTGGTTTATAGCTTTAAATTTGTATTTAAATTTTAGCATATACCCTACACCACCACAGTAATGGCGGGTCTATAGCATTGGACCTGATACTAATATCAATATCGCAGAATCTTCCTGGCCATATATTTTTGTAATCAAATTACATAATTCAATTAAATCGGTCCATTATTTTAACTCTTATATACTTAAACAAGCAAGAAAGTATTACAGTCTGCCAAGCCCGACCATTTGATACCCTACATCTCTTAGCTCAAATGTTTTCCAATAGTTCTCAAGGCAACAAGTTTCTTTCGAAGCTTAGAGACATCATACTTATACATTACAAACTTTCTTTATACATTTTTTTTAACGAAAAATTTTCTATATATGTTTTTTTAACGAAAAATTTTCTATATAAATTTTTTTAACGAAAAATTTTCTATATAAAATTTTTTAACAAAAAATTTTCTATATAAAAATTTTTAACGAAAAATTTTCTATATAAAATTTTTTAACGAAAAATTTTCTATATAAAATTTTTTAACGAAAAATTTTCTATATACAATTTTTTAACGAAAAATTTTCTATATAAAAATTTTTAACGAAAAATTTTCTATATAAAATTTTTAATCGAAAAATTTTCTGTATAAAATTTTTTAACGAAAAATTTTCAATATAAAATTTTTTAACGAAAAATTTTCTATATAAAATTTTTTAACGAAAAATTTTCTATATAAAATTTTTTAACGAAAAATTTTCTATATAAAATTTTTTAACGAAAAATTTTCTATATAAAAATTTTTAACGAAAAATTTTCTATATAAAATTTTTAATCGAAAAATTTTCTGTATAAAATTTTTTAACGAAAAATTTTCAATATAAAATTTTTTAACGAAAAATTTTCTATATAAAATTTTTTAACGAAAAATTTTCTGTATAAATTTTTTTAACGAAAAATTTTCTATATAAAAATATTTTTAACGAAAAATTGTCTATATAAAAATTTTTTAAAGAAAAATTGTCTATATAAAATTTTTGAATGAAAAATTTTCTATAAGAAAATTTTTTACGAAAAATTTTCTTAACGTAAAGTTTTCTATAGATTTTTTTAATGAAAAATTTTCTATATAAAATTTTTTTAATGAAAAATTTTCTATATAAATTTTTTTTAAAGAAAAATTTTCTATATAAAATTTTATTAACGAAAAATTTTCTATATAAAATTTTTTTATCGAAAAATTTTCAATATACAATTTTTTTAACGA
The DNA here is from genome assembly GCA_933228675.1 of Stomorhina lunata. Taxonomy (NCBI): domain Eukaryota; kingdom Metazoa; phylum Arthropoda; class Insecta; order Diptera; family Rhiniidae; genus Stomorhina; species Stomorhina lunata. Next base: position 16,393,953 of record OW121744.1, read on the forward strand.
AAAATTTTATATAAAATTTTTTAACGAAAAATTTTCTATACAAAATTTTTTAACGAAAAATTTTCCATATAAAATTTTTGAACGAAAAATCTTCTATATACAATTTTTTAACGAAAAATTTTCTATAGAAAAATTTTTTTAACGAAAAATTTTCTATAGAAAAATTTTCTATAGAAAAATTTTTTTAACGAAAAATTTTTTATAGAAAAATTTTTTTAAAGAAAAATTTTCTATAGAAAAATTTTTTTACCGAAAAATTTTCTATAGAAAAATTTTTTTAACGAAAAATTTTCTATAGAAAAATTTTTTTAACGAAAAATTTTCTATAGAAATATTTTTTTAACGAAAAATTTTCTATAGAAAAATTTTTTTAACGAAAAATTTTCTATAGAAAATTTTTTTAACGAAAATTTTTCTATAGAAAAATTTTTTTAACGAAAAATTTTCTATAGAAAAATTTTTTTAACAAAAAATTTTCTATAGAAAAATTTTTTTAACGAAAAATTTTTTTAACGAAAAATTTTCTATAGAAAAATTTTTTTAACGAAAAATTTTCTATAGAAAAATTTTTTTAACGAAAAAATTTCTTTAGAAAATTTTTTTTAACGAAAAATTTTCTATAGAAAAATTTTTTAACGAAAAATTTTCCATAGAAAAATTTTTTTAACGAAAAAATTTTTTTTAACGAAAAATATCCAATATAGTTTGTTTTTAATGAAAAATTCTGTATATAAATTGTTTTTTAATGAAAAATTGTGTATATAAAATTTTTTTAATGAAAAATTTTCTATATAAAATTTTTTTAATAAAAAATTTTCTATATAAAATTTTTTTAACGAAAAATTTTCTATGCAAAATTTTTTTATCGAAAAATTTTCTATATACAATTTTTTAACGAAAAATTTTCTATAGATAATTATTTGTTAAAAATTTTTCTAACGAAAAATTAAAAGCGCGTTTTTATTTAAAGCTCATTTATTTATATACACATACACACATAAGTGCTGATATAACCAGGGGACCGTAACTGTTATAACTTTTATCGTAAAAGTCAGAAAATAAAAGTTATATTTTGACTTTTATTTTTTCGGGCAGAAATAGAAGTTATTTTTGATTTTTATTTTTTCGGGCTGAAATATAAGTTATTTTTGACTTCTATTTTTTTGAGCAAAAATGACAGTTATTTTTGACTTTAATTTTTTCGAGCAGAAATAAAAGTTATTTTAGCTTAAATTCATGATGAATTTATTATATGTGACCCGTTTTATGAAAAGGGAAAAAGGTGGCTTATGACTCAAAAACAAAATCGAAAAATTAGAAAAAAAAATTAGCTAATTTTTCGAAATTTTGTTTTTGAGTCAGAAGCCGCCTTTTCATAGACCGGGTCACATATTATTTAAAAAATTATTTCAAACAAAGATAATTTTTCAGTTTTTTTTTTATTCTGCTCGAAAAAAATAAAATTCAAAAATAACTGTTATTTTTGCTCGAAAAATAAAAGTAAAAAATAACTGTTTTGCTCAAAAAAATACAAATAAAAAAATAACTGTTATTTTTTTCTAGAAAATAAAAATCAGATTTAAAAAAAAAATAATAAAATAATAATAATACAAATTTTAAGAAAATTAGGTCCAAGACTATCAAAATGGTGTACTTGGTTTTATTCTCCGACATTTCCAGGTTCCCTGAATATAACTACAATAATCTTTTTTGTATAAGAATTTATTTTTGTATCTTATATTCTTAAACGAGCAATAATTGTAGATATATATATATATATATATATACTAGCTGTATAACCCGCTACTTCGTTAGCGGCACCATTTGAATTGACAAAGTTACAAAATTTACCAAAATAACTTTTTCACTTATTTATCAATTCCGATATAAATTAAATTAAATACTTATTGGTTCTTAAGATACATATAGGACAAAATAAGTACATACCCTCTACATTTTAAAAAAAGTACTACACCCGCCTCCCTTATTTTTGTAGCTGACCCAATTTTGATTGCTAACCCAATTTAAATCTTGTTCTTGTCGCTTTTGATTTTGAATATTTTACAAAAGTTTCCTTTTTTACCCGTTGTTTACCCCTGATCAGCCAAATTAAAAAAAAAATCCGGATACATATCCTAATATTTTTATTGCTGATCTTAACTCCATTTTTGTTAATTGAAAAAAATACCAAACACCTGTCACATATTTCTTCAATGTCAATAGAACAGTCCATAAATCATTGATTTATTTATTATTTTATTGATTTATGGCCTGTTCCACGATCTCGAAAGAATGCTTTCTTTCTTATCCTATACGAAAAAAAATTTGTTTTTCGTTTCATTAACTTCATTTTATGCGAAAGATAAGTCGAAAAACAAGTCGAAAGAAAACGTAAGTATTTTCATACAAATTTCTGTTTCACTATTTCGAACAAGTTACCAGCAATACGCAAGGAAATGTCAAAATGAGTCACTTGATATTTTGCTTTCGAATAGAAACGAACGAAAGGCTTCGAAATAGTGAAACCAAAATTAATACGAATTCGAGTTACTCACTTTCTTTCGATTAGATTTTCTTTCGAAATCGTGAAACAGGCTATTAAACAACATGCACAGTTTAAAAGGAAAAAACCTATCTTTAAATTTTTGACCCGTTTTTGTTATTTTCGATTGCGGTATAAATTTTGTTTCTATAATAATTGATTCAAAAATTATATATGGTCAAAAAAGTACCAAAATTTAGTTTTTATCCTTTTTATTCCCTATTTTTAGCTCATTTACCAAAAGTACCTACTAAAAACATGACTTTTTATTTTTCTATTCGATCTAAATCCAATTTAATTTTTTTTCTGTCGATATTAGTATCAGAGATATAACTTTACTAATGTTTTTATTTTCTACCCTATTTTAACCCCAAAACTGTTTAATTTGCAAAAAGTACTGAAAAGTCCCTTAATTTTTAGGGCTGATCTTAGACCATTTTAGTGTTTGTTTCCATCCATTAGGTTTAGAAGATATAATGTCATCGATTTTTCCCTTTTTTACCCCTTTGATTGACACATCTCTAATTTATACTTCTGACTTTATTAGCTTAAATTAATATTTTCCCGTTTTCACCTTTTGGAACCCCATTTATCGTAAAAGTACCAAGCACATGTTTAATATTTTGTTAATACTTATTGATTGTGGCATAAAGTTCAAAAGATACGCATGGGTTAAAAAAAAGTACAAAAATATAGTTTTTACCCTTTTTGCCCTTATTAGTGCCATTTCCAAAAAAAGTACAGAACACATGTCCCTTTCATTTTCTAGCCGATTATATGATTTATTCATTTTCTAGCCTGTTTTAACCATAAGCGGCCAAATTAAAAAAAAAAAAATACCGAACCCGTGTCCTTTAATTTTTAATGCTGATCATAGACCAATTTAATCTTTGTTTCTATCACTTTTGATTTATGAGATATTACGTTACCGATTTTCCCCCTTTTTACTCCAAAAATTAAAAAAAGGAATCAATCGCGTGTCTTATGCTTCTGCAATGTGAATAGACCTGTCTGTAAATTATACTTCTGGCTTTATTTGTTTAAATGATATTCATAGTTTTTACTCTTTTGTGCCTCATTTATCGTAAAAGCGCGAAGCACCTTCTTAATTTTTGTTAGTCCTTATCAATTGTGATGTAAATAGAGTATTTATGTTTATTAGTTCAAGAGATACTTATAGGGTTAATAAAGTACCAAAATATAGTTTTTTCCCTTTTTCTCCCTTATTAGTTCCATTTCCAAAAAAAGTACCAAACTCGTGTCCCCTTTTTTGCAAGATGATCCAAATCCAATTTCAACTTTGTTTCTAACGATGTAAATTTCGGAGATATGCAGGTATGTGATGTAAAACGATCGTTTTCAAATCGATCGATTTCAGATATATTTTTGAGATATATTTTTGAGATTTTCGGTTATTTCCCCAAAAAACTCAAACCAAATGAAAGATAAAATATCAGTCAAAAGGATTAAAGCCAAAATTTTCATTATTTTTGGCGGAAATAACCGAAAATTAGCTAAAAAATATCTCTGAAATCGATCGATTTCAAAACGAAAATGTCCATCACATACCTGATGATGTTACTAATTTATCCATTTTCTTTTTCAATTTTTTTCAATTAACTTTTTCAATATGAATTCACCCGTCTGTAAATTATAGTTCTGGCTTCATTAGTTAAAAGCCTACCCTTGAATATTTCCCAGTTTTTATCTTTTTTACCTCAATTATCGTAAAAGTACCAAATACGTGTCTAATAATTCTTTGTTACTTATCAATTGTGACGTTTACTGTTTCTCTATGTTTGTTATTTCAAAAGATACGTATGGGTTCAAAAAAAGTACCAAAATATAGTTTTTGCCCTTTTTTACCCTTATTAGTACCATATTCAAAAAAGTACCAAATACGTTTCTCGTTTTTTTTCAGCCCATCCGAAGCAAATTTCAACTCTATTCCTATCGTTTTGAATTTCGGAGATATGACGTTACTAATATTTCCCATTTTTTCCCTGTTTTAACCCCAAAACGGCCGAATTAAAGAAAAAAGTACCGAATACATGTCCCTTAATTTAAAGTGCCGATTTTAGACCGATTTAGTTGTTGTTTCTATCACTTTTGGCTAAGAAGATATATTTTTACCGATTTTTACCCCCAAAGTACCAGACACTTATTTTACTTTTTTCAGTGTCAATTTACCAGCCAATAAATTATGCTTCTGGCTTCATTAGCCGAAAAGATATGCTTAGCTAAAAAGCAAAAAACCTACTCTTGAATATTTTCCCTTTTTTTACCCTTTCGTCCCACATTACGTGTTTAATAGTTTTTTAATGCCTATCAGTTGCGATATAAATTATGTTTCTATGTTTATTAGTTCAAAAGATATATATGGGTTAAAAAGTACCAAAATATAGTTTTTACCCTTTTTTATTCTTATTAGTACCATTTTTGAAATAGTACCAAATACGTAGCCATTTATTTTTTTATCCGATTCAAATCCAATTTAAACTTCGTTTGCATCGGTGTTAGTTTCGGAGATATGATGTTACTAATTTCTCCCTTTTCTACCCTTTTTCACCCTTTAAAAGGTCGAATTTCAAAAAAGTACCGAACACGTGTCCCTTAATTTTTAGTGCTGATCTCAGACTAATTTAGTTTTTGTTTCTATCACTTTTGATTTAGAAGATATATTTTTACCCCCAAAATTAAAAAAAGTACCAAAAATGTATTTTATTTTTTCTTTGTCAATCGACCAGTCAATAAATTATACTTCTGGCTTCATTAGCCTAAAAGATATCCATAGCTAAAAACAAAAAACTACCCTTAAATATTTTCCCTTTTTTACCCTTTTGTACCCCATTAATCGCAAAAGTACCAAATACGTATTTAATTGTTTTTTAATATCTATCTGTTGCGATATAAATTATGTTTCTATGTTTATTAGTTCAAAAGATACATAATAGTTGAAAAAAGTACCAAAATATAGTTTTTACCCTTTTTTATCCTTATTAGTGCCATTTCCAAAAAAGTACCAAGCACGTGTCTCCTTATTTTCCTAGCCGATTCAAATCCAATTTCAACTTTGTTTGCATCGATGTTGGTTTCGGAGATATGATGTTACTAATTTCTCCCTTTTCTACCCTGTTTTACCTTTTAAGAAGTTGAACTTCAAAAAAGTACCCAACATGTATTCCTTAATTTTAAGTGTCAATCTCAGACCAATTTAGTTTTTGTTTCTATCACTTTTGGTTTAGAAGATATACTTTACCGATTTTTACCCCCAAAATTAAAAAAAGTACCAAACACGTGGCTTATTTCTTTTCAATGTAAATCTATCAGTCAATAAATTATACTTCTAACTTCATTAGCCTAAAAGATATCCATGGCTAAAAAGCAAAAAACCTATCCTTGAATATTTTCCCTTTTTTTACCCTTTTGTACCCCATTAATCGCAAAACTACCAAATACGTATTTAGTTCTTTTTTGATATCTATTGGTTGTGATATAAAATATGTTTCTATGTTTATTAGTTCAGAAGATACATATGGGTTAAAAAAAGTACCAAAATATAGTTTTTACCCGTTTTCATTCATATTGGTGCCATTTTCAAAAAAGTACCAAGCACGTGTCCCCTTATTTTTCTAGCCGATTTAAATCCAATTTCAACTTTGTTTCTATCTGTATTGGTTTCGGAGATATGATGTTACTGATTTCTCCCTTTTCTACCCTGTTTTACCTTCTAAGAGGTTGAACTTCAAAAAAGTACCGAACATGTGTTCCTTAATTTTAAGTGCCAATCTCAGACCAATTTAGTCTTTGTTTCTATCACTTTTGGTTTAGAAGATATACTTTACCGATTTTTATCCCCAAAATTAAAAAAAAGTACCAAACACGTAGCTTATTTCTTTTCAATGTAAATCTACCAGTCAATAAATTATACTTCTAACTTCATTAGCCTAAAAGATATCCATGGCTAAAAAGCAAAAAACCTATCCTTGAATATATTCCATTTTTTTACCCTTTTGTACCCCATTAATCGCAAAAGTACCAAATACGTATTTAGTTCTTTTTTAATATCTATCGGTTGCGATATAAAATATGTTTCTATGTTTATTAGTTCAAAAGATACATATGGGTTAAAAAAAGTACCAAAATATAGTTTTTACCCTTTTTTATCCTTATTGGTGCCATTTTCAAAAAAGTACTAAACACGTGTCCCCTTATTTTTCTAGACGATTTAAATCCAATTTCAACTTTGTTTCTATCTGTATTGGTTTCGGAGATATGATGTTACTGATTTCTCCCTTTTCTACCCTGTTTTACCTTCTAGGAGGTTGAATTTCATAAAAGTACCGAACACGTGTCCCTTGGTTTTAAGTGCCGATCTCAGACCAATTTAGTTTTTGTTTCTATCACTTTTGGTTTAGAAGATATACTTTACAGATTTTTACCCCCAAAATTAAAAAAAAGTACCAAACTCGTAGTTTATTTTTTTCTATGCCCATCGACCAGTCAATAAATTATACTTCTGGCTTCATTAGCCTTAAAGATATCCATGGCTAAAAACCAAAAAACCTATCCTTGAATATTTTCCCTTTTTTTACCCTTTTGTACCCCATTAATCGCAAAAGTACCAAATACGTATTTAGTTTTTTTTAATATCTATCGGTTGCGATATAAAATGTGTTTCTATGTTTATAAGTTCAAAAGATACATATGGGTTAAAAAAAGTACCAAAATATAGTTTTTACCCTTTTTTATCCTTATTAGTGCCATTTTCAAAAAAGTACCAAACACGTGTCCCTTTATTTTTGTAGGCGATTCAAATCCAATTTCAACTTTGTTTCTGTCTATGTTGGTTTCGGAGATATGATGTTACTAATTTCTCCCATTTCTACCCTGTTTTGCCCGCTAGGCGGCCGATTTTCAAAAAAGTACCGAACACGTGTCCCTTAATTTTTAGTGCTAATCTCAAGCCAATTTAATTTTCGCTTCTATCGCTGTTGGTTAAGGAGATATAATGTTACCGATTTTTCCCTTTTTTACCTTTTTAATTGAAAAAAGTACCAAGCACGTATTTAATATTTTGTACTGGGCAATCGACCTCCCTATAAATTTAATTGGTAGCTTTATTGGTTCAAGTCAAATACAAAGAAAAAGAAAAATGGACCTACCCTAAATTTTTTTCCCCGCTTTTCCCCCTTTTTGAACCCTGAATCAAAAAAGTACCAAACACGTATCTAATATTTTTTTCTTGTTTACCGGCTCCGTTTTGAATTTTGTTACACTGTTGATTGGTTCAAAAGATACACGTGGGTTTAAAAAAGTACCAACATTTCATTTTTACCCTTTTTACCCCCTATTTGTCCCATCTGCTAAAAAGTACCAAACACGTGTCTACTTATTTTTGCAGCTCATCCCAACGCAACTTCAATTTTGGGCCTATGGCGTTTACTTCCGGAGATACAGCATTACTAATTTTTCCCTTTTTTACCCCTTTTTACCCCCTTAGAGGCCGAATTTCCAAAAATCCCGTCTTAGTGGATCTATACTTTGAAAAAGGTACCCGCTGTCAAAATTTCAGCTCTCTAGCTTTAGCCGTTTGGGCTGTGCGATGATGAGTCAGTCAATCAGTCAGTCAGTCACGTTAGAGTTTTATATATATAGATATATATATATATATATAGAATGGCTATCTCGAAAACGGCTCTAACGATTTTGATAAAATTTGGACAGTGGGTATCTTTTTTGATGTATAGGTCGAAGAAGAAGGGACTTTTGGAACTTTTACCTTTAAGAGGGTAAAAACGGGTAAAAAGGGGAAAAAATCGAAAACGCTATGTCTCCTAAAGTAATAGGTATAGAAACAAAATTAAAATTACGTTTTAAACAGCTTTGAAAATAAGCGGACAGGTGTTTGGTACTTTTTTGAAACTATGTCCGATAGGGGGTAAAAAAGGGTGAAAATAGTTTTTTTGGCACCTTTTTAACCCACTCTTATATATTAAACTAAAGAATATAGAAAGAAACTTGGTACTGCAATCAATAGATGTAAAAAAACATGAAATACGTATTTGGTACTTTTTTGATTTTGGAGCCAAAATGGGTAAAAAAGGGATAAAATGATAACATCTCCAAAGTAATATGAATAGGAACATTATACATTATGTTAAATGCGTTTTAAAAAAAATGTACCGAATTCAATTAGGGAATAAAAAGGGGGAAAAATTAGTATTATTTTAAACAAATGAATGTTTGTCTGTATGTATGTTCTTTATAGAATAGTAAACTGTGAATTTGATTGTGTTATGCTCTTTAGCGAAGATGTTGCGGATAAGCCGCCGAAGGTTTTAAAGTTGATAAGACTAATTTCCGACAGATGGCGCCACTGAAAATTACTAAAAATTAATTAAATCGTAAACTGTACATTTGATCATGCTATGATCTTTAGCAAAGTTGTAGCGCATGAGCCGACGAAGGCTTTTTAGTTGGTATGAATAATTTCCGACAGGTGGCGCTACAGAAACTTACTCAAAGTCAATTTAATCGTAATCTGTACATTTAATCATGCTACAATCTTTAGCAAAGTTGTTGCACATGAGCCGACGAAGGTTTCTTAGTTGGTATGAAGAAATTTCGACAGGTGGCGCTACTGAAATTGACTCAAAGTCAATTTAATCGTATGCTGTACAATTAATCATGCTATAATCTTCAGCAAAGTTGTTACGGATAAGCCGAAGAAGGTTTATGAATTGGAATAAGCAAAGTCCGACAGGTGGCGCCACAGAAAACTACTCAAAATGAATTAAATCGTAAAATAATACTAATTTTTCCCCCTTTTTATTCCCTAATTTCTAAAAGTTCCATATGTATAGTTGGTACTTTTTTGGTGCCAATTGAATTCGGTACATTTTTTAAAACGCATTTAACATAATGTATAATGTTCCTATTCATATTACTTTGGAGATGTTAAGTTATCATTTTATCCCTTTTTTACCCATTTTGGCTCCAAAATCAAAAAAGTACCAAATACGTGTTTCATGTTTTTTTTACATCTATTGATTGCAGTACCAAGTCTCTTTCTATATTCTTTAGTTTAAAATATAAGAGTGGGTTAAAAAGGTGCCAAAAAAACTATTTTCACCCTTTTTTACCCCCTATCGGACATAGTTTCAAAAAAGTACCAAACACCTGTCCGCTTATTTTCATAGGTGTTTAAAACGTAATTTTAATTTTGTTTCTATACCTATTGCTTTAGGAGACATAGCGTTTTCGATTTTTTCCCCTTTTTACCCGTTTTTACCCTCTTAGAGGTAAAAGTTCCAAAAGTCCCTTCTTCTTCGACCTATACATCAAAAAAGATACCCACTGTCCAAATTTTATCAAAATCGTTAGAGCCGTTTTCGAGATAGCCATTCTATATATATATATATATATATATATATATATATATATATATATATATATATATATATATATATATATATATATATATATATTGCTCGTTTAAGAATATAAGATTTTTATAACGCTAAATTTTCTATACCGCCATAATTTTAAAAACCCTTTTCAATTTTTTTCTAAGATTTCAATACAATTTTCCTTCATTTCTTATAAGTAACATAAGCCCCGGTAACCACTTCATACTCTTCATTTGTTTAATACAAATTTCTAAAACACTTTTTTAGTTTCCACAAAAAACCCATTAACAGAGTAGAGTCGTTGGTATGAATGTATTTTTGTGAGTGTAAGTTTTCAGTGCAAGAGTGTATGTATGTATGTGATACTATGCGTGTACTTTAAATTATGAGTGAGCGTTTTTTTTTTTACTTTTTTGTTTGGCCCGCTCGTTAAGTTTAACGCAATGAAAAATAAGCGTTTGACAACAACATAGACTGACGGAAAACAATATTATCAACATGGCACAGTGCTTTGGGTGCAGATAAAAAGTGCTAGAAATGATATGCATACAAAGCAAGTAAATTAATTGTTTTAATTAAAGTTTTTTGCATTTCATTGACCTATTTATTCAATCGAAATGGTTTGATAATCATACAAAAAGTGTTTTTCGCAAATGAAGTATTCAATTTAAAGTTAAAAGCTTTAATGTGATATTCAATTTAAAGTTTAAAGCTTTAACACAAAGTTTTTCCAGATAGAAAGCTTTTGCAAAAGAACAGTCTTTTAAGTAACCTTGTACATATTTGAAGCTATTTCAAAATGTTCCTGTAAAATAAACTCTTCCATATAATAGTATTTAGCCTACACCCGAGCCATCCTGCTCTACAGCACAAGGGCGAACTTTTACAAAAGAGCTTTTGAGCATTCACACCGATACACGAGATAAAAAAAAAGCTTTCAAATCTATTTCAAAAACTTAACATATATTTTTTTCTACACCATAACTTTCTTTATGTGAAGAAAGTCCTAGAAAGCCTTTTTTATATGTAAAATTAATTGCTTTTATGAAAAGTTTAATTATATCAACATTAAGAACTTTAAAAAAATTCTAGAAAGCTTTTCTTTTAATGAGTAAATCTTCAAATGAATATAATTTGCACGGTAATATTTTGATAAAAAGCTTTTATAAATTGTTGTTGCATGCACACAAATTTTCCAAAAAGCTCGGTAAAAGCTTCTACAAAAAGTGTTGATTTAGTAACTAGTTTCTATATAAAACTTTTATAAAAAGTTTATTTTTATAAGATCTTTAAAAATAATTTGATAAAAAGCTTCTAAGGGACTTTTCAAAAATTAATTTTCTAAAAGCTTTTCTATGTTCAAACTTTTCTTTAAATGAATAAAGCTTAAAATTAATAAAAGGTTTTTTAAAATGATAAAAAGCTTCTAAGGGACTTTTCAAAAATTAATTTTCTAAAAGCTTTTCTATGTTCAAACTTTTCTTTGAATGAATAAAGCTTAAAATTAATAAAAGGTTTTTTAAAATGTACAAAATTTTTTCAAAAAACTTCTATGAAAAGTTTAATATTCATACAAATTCTTTCATAGAAAGCTTCTTTTTTTTAAAGATCTTTAAATACAATTTGATAAAAAGCTTCTAAGAGACTTTTAAAAAATAATTTTTTAAAAGGTTTCCATTTTGAAACTTTTCTTTAAATGAATAAAGCTTAAAATTAATATAATTTATGGTAGTATTTTGGTAAAAAGCTTTTATAAATTGTTGCACTAGATCTTTTTGAAAAATCTTCGTAAAAGCTTCTACAAAAAATTTTGATATAGTAACTACTTGTTGATATATTAACTACTTTCTATACAAAATCTTTTATAAAAAGCTTCTTTTTTTAAAGACCTTTAAATACAATTTGATAAAAAGCTTCTAAGGACTTTTCAAAAATTAATTTTCTAAAAGCTTTTCTATGTTGAAACTTTTTTTAAATGAACAAAGCTTAAAATTAATATAATTTATGGTAGTATTTTGGTAAAAAGCTTTTATAAATTGTTGCACTAGATCTTTTTCAAAAAGCTTCGTAAAAGCTTCTACAAAAAATGTTGATACAGTAACTACTTTCTATACAAACTGTTTTATAAAAAGCTTTTTTTTATAAGATCTTTCATTCCAAATATTGTTTTTTATAAAAAGCTTCCAAGGTCTTCTCAGTATAAAAAGCTTTTTATTCAAAGCTTATTTATAGCTATATAAGTGCCGATATAACTATTATCTATACAAAAATAGTTTTCAAAAAGCTTCTTTTTGAAAAAGATCTTATTTAAAATAAAAAACTTATTTAAAGGAACAAAAATATTTATCATGGTTCAAACGTCAAGAAAACTTTTTCATAAAAATATATAAGAAAGCTTTTAATTTTTTAAAATATGTGTCATTAAAATTATGAGCTTTTAACTTACAAAACTCCCTGAGTAAAATTTTCAATATATAGAAATTTGTACCAGATATTTTTACAGTAACAGTTTCTCAAGTTTCAAAACATAAATGTTTTAAAGAAAGCTCTTGAATATTAAAAATACATATGTGTTATAGCTTTTTAAAAATAAAAATTTTATCAAAAAGAACTATATAAAAAACTTTTTTTGCTTAAAATTATTCTAACAAAAAAGTTTAAGAAATTCTATTGAAAGCTTTTTATATAAATAAATTTATAAAAAGCTTTCAATAGCTTTGAAAACATTTATAAGCTTTTCATGATGTAAAACTAATTATGTGATATGAAATATTAAAAGCTTAATATTTAATGCTTTTCTAAAAAATTACTTTTTTTAAGAAAGATACAAGAAAGCTTTTGATTTTTAAATTAAAATTATTCTTATAAAAAAGTTTCACATATTCTATTGAAAGCTTTCAATATAAACAAATATATTAGAAGCTTTCAATAGCTTTGAACAAATTTATGAGCTTTTTTAATGATGTAAAACTAATTAAGTAATATTATAAATTTAAAATTTAATATTAAAAGCTTTTTTAAGGAAGATACAGGATAGCTTTTTAAAAATAAAAATTTAATAGAAAAAGTTGATATGAAAAAACATTGGAAAAGATTCTCTCAAAAAAAGTTTAACAAATTTAAACAAATATATTAAAAGCTTTCACTATCGTTTAAGATATGTTTGAGCTTTTCAAAAGAAAAAGCTAAATAATAGTATATAATATAATTCAAAGCTTTTTACTTGAAAAAGCTTTCTGAGTAAGAAAGAAATTTGATGAAATATTTTTTTTCTAACAAATCCTATTGAAAGCTTTTAATATAAACAAATTTATTACAAGCTTTCAATAGCTTTGAAAACATTTATGAGATTTTCAAGATGTAAAACTAATTATATAATAAAAATATTGAAAGCTTTTCTGAAAAAAATGCTTTCTTAAGAACGATACAAGAAAGCTTTTGAATTTTAAAAATATGTGTTTTTTTTTTCAAAATAAAAGCTTAGTAAATAAAAGTCTATATAAAAAAGCATTTGAAATGTTTTTCTCAACAAGAATTTTAAGAAATTTAAACAAATGTAATAAAGAGTGCTCTAAATAAAATTTTTAGTTGGATTTTCTTAAATAAAAATCAAACCTTTTAATATAAAAACTTTACAAAATACGCAAATATAATGACATATTATACAAAATCATTTAGCATTAAAATGTTTACTTAGTACTCGGGTTTTGCAAAATTATCAACTTTTCCCATTAAAGATTTTACAGTTGCTTCTGATACCTTTTTGGAGCATGTGTTCCACCTGCGCTTAAAATCGGACATGTTCTTGGAAATCTTTCCTGTGTTCTTCAATTTCTTTTTTACCAGAGCCCAATACCTTTCCACAGGCCGAAGTTCTGGACAGTTACATGGATTTGCCTCTCGTGGTACAAAAATGACATTATTCTTTGAGTATCACTCAAGTGCCTCTTTTCCATAATGGCATGATGCCAAATCGGGCCAAAAAAATGTAGTCACTCTGTGCTCTCTTAAAAAGGGTAACAACCGTTTTTGTAGGCACTCCTTTATATAAATTTCTGTGTTTATTGTGCCAGATGCCACAAATACTTTACTTCTTTTGCCACAACATCAAATAGCTTGCCACACGAGAAACTCCTTAGGGAATTTTGTTTGTTTTTTTGTGCGAAACTCTTGCCGAACATTGCCCCGTTTATCAGCAACATAAAAATCTTGACCAGGAAGTTGAGAAAAGTCTGCCAGTACGTATGTTTCATCATCCATCACACAACAGGTGTATTTTTTTTATAAAATCAGACTTCAATTTTTTCGCTGGTTTTTTTGCTTCTAAGTTCTTTATAGCATTGCGATCTGGAACCTTTTGGACTTTGTATGTCTTCAGTCCAGCATAAGCTTTGACTCTATGTGCAAAATTCGTAGAACATTTCACCGTACGAGCTGCTTTTCTTAAAGAAGTGTTAGGCTCTCTTCGAAAGAGTCGCTCGACTTCTTTTGCCTTACCAATATCTGTAGGACCTTTTTTCCTCCCTGATCCAGGTTTTCTTTCAATGCTCAGGTTTTCCTTATACCGTCTGATGGCATTAGAAACCGTTCGAGGGTCAACTTTCAAATTTTTAGCTATTTTTCTAAAAGTCCATGACGGAATATTTTTGAAAAGTTTTAATTATATTTTCACGAATTTTTTTTCGCAGTCCATTTTGATTGAAATAACTATTGAAAATTAATAATTTCTAAAATATTAGTATCTGACATATCTATAGAAACTAACTTGATCAAAAAATAAATTATTTCTTGCACTATGGATAAATTTTGTCTAAAATAGTAAATGCATATTTTTTTTAGAACACTCTTTAAAAGCTTTTAATATTCTTGAAAACATTTTTAAGCTTTTCCTGAAGAAAAACAAAATAATAGTAGCTATATTATATAATTTAAAATTGTTTACTTAAAAAGCTTTCTGAGTCCGAAGGAATTTTGGTAAAAAAAAATTATAAATCCTATTAAAAGCTTTTAATATAAACAAATTTTTTAAAATCTTTTAATGGCTTTGAAAACATTTATGAGCTTTTTATGATGTAAAACTAAGTCCATATTTCTTTACTTTTAGCCCACTGTGCATCAATTCAAACTAACCATAGTTGACAAATTTCTTTACGCCGAACAAATTTAATAATTTTTTTTTTTTTCGCTCAAAAAAACAAAACAGAAAATTTTCTCTTTTAAAAATTGTTATAGAGAGTAAAGAAAGGAACAATTGCTTGAATTATTTATAGGAAAAGTCAGTTTTTTTTTGTATTCAAGTATTCATTAAAATATTTTTATAATTTTTTAACAGATTCATAATCAGCATTTATTACTTAAACATTTTTTTCTTTATTTTTTTGTTAATGTTTCGTTTTTTTTTTTTCTTTAATTTTTGTTTAAATATGTACATTTCTTTTTTTATTTATTTATTTTCTCTATTTGTAAGAATGTGTGATATTTTTGTTGTTTGTATGGGTTTGTTTTATGGTCATAAATTTAACAAAAATTTCAGATTTTTTATAGTTTTTTTTTTTTGTATATTTTTTGGTAACTTTTTCTGTTTCTTACTTATACCCCGCATTTCTTTTAAGTCTTTCTCTTTTTTTTTATGAAATTTCTTTTTTGCTTTTACTTTAAGCATAATCAACTGTTTTAAACTTTAACTGCTTCTAATGCTGCTTGCGTTTGCTTTCAACGCTGTCGCTGACGCCGTTGTCGTCGTCATTGTGTCAGCGGTCACGTCATCTTCGAAAGCATTCGAAAATGACAAGAAATGCGTGAACAATAAAAAATACAAAATAACTGTAAAACAAGTATTTAACAAATTGTTTAATTATTTATTTTTGTTTAATTTTATTTATTTTTTCCTCGACTAAAGATAAATAGCGTTACGACTACATACGTGTCAGGCATTAAGAAAATTTAAAAATATTTCCTTTATATGAATTTCAATACCAGCTTCGAGTTAAATTTATTAGAATTTTTCGTGAAGTTTTTGTTTTTTTGACCACCATTTGCATTTTTTATGTATTTGTAAGTATTGATTACGAGGGTTATGTTTTATGTTTCGAGATTGGCCAATATATTAGAATCTGGCAAATATCATTTATCCATAAACATAGTCAGAAGATTTTTATGTGTGAAAGCTCTTTTTGCAGTTTTTTAATAATGTCTAATATAAAAAGCTTTACAAAATCCATTCAAGAATAACAAATAAAGTTCATAATAAAAAATCTTTTCCCAAAACGCTTCATAATATGAAAACAATTTTTAGAAGCTTTTTGACATATAAACTTAAAAAAACAAAACTTTTTAAATAAAATTTTGGTTATTAATAGAAAAACTTTTTTTTAATAATATTTACTAATAAATAAACAAAACTTTTTGAATACCAAGGAATATTAATATAAAAGCTTTAATAAATTGTATATAAAAAGCTTTTGTAAATACCTTTAGCATAAAAAAACCTTGCCAGAAAAATGTTTGTACCATAAAATAAAGCTTCTACAACCATATAAAGCTTTTTGAAACAATTTTCTTAGAAACTTTTAAAATAAACTTTCGTATGTACAAGTTTTTATAAAATAGAGCTTTTTTTAAGTTAAACTCGTTTAACAATAAAAAAGCTTTTAGCAAAACGCTTCATAATAATTATAAAACCCTTTTTAAAAGCTTTTTGACATACCAACATAGAACAAAGCTTTTTGATACATATATTGGACATTCATAGAAATACTTTTCAGAACTTTTACAAAAAGCTTCTTAAAAAAATAATTTCAACTATTTATAATAATTAAACTGTTTACAAAGAATATTTACATTAAAGCTTTTATAAATTGTTTATCAAAAGCTTTTGTAAATACCTTTTATATAAAAAAGCATTTCCTGAAAAATTTCTATATCCCAAAAATAAGCTTCTACAGCCATATAAAGCTTTTTCGAAAATGTTTTTAAAAAACTTTGTTATAAAAGCTTTTATAATAAACTTTTGCATGTACAAGTTTTTACAAAAATGATTTACCATAGACCTTTTTCAGTTGAACTAATTTAAATTGAACCTCTAATATTAAAAGCTTTTATAAAAATCATTCAGTGATAATATATAAAAATGTATTATAAAGAAAAACTTAACAAAACGCTCTATATGTCCAAAGCTTTTTGACATAAAAACTTGAAAAAAGAACAAAGCATTTTGAATACAAACTTTGGACATTCATAGAAAAACTTTTTAGAACTTTTACAAAAAGCTTTTTATAATAATTTTGAGCTATTTATGATAATTAATACTAAGAAATAAACAAAGCTTTTTTAAAAGCGTTTGTACCCCAAAATAAAGGTTTATACCCCAAAATAAAGGTTCTGATGCCATATAAAGCCTTTTCAAACAATTTTCTTAAAAAGCTTAGTTATAAAATCTTTTATAATAAACTTTTGTACGTATAAGTTTTTACAAAAATGGTTTGCCATAGAGCTTTTTTAAGTTGAACTCATTTAAATTGCTTAAAATAATCTCTAATAGTAAAAGCTTTTTATAAAATAATATATAATAATGTATAAAAAAGCTTTTAACGAAACAAAATTAAAAATGTTTTTAAAAGCTTTTTGCAATATAAACTTGAAAAAAGAACGAAGCTTTTTGAATATAAATTTAAGACATTAATATAAAAACTTTAACAAAAAGCTTCTTAATATTTTATTCTCTGTATATAAAAGCTTAAAAATAAAAAAAGCTTTTTGAATATCATTTGCTTACAATGAATATTTTTAAAAAAGCTTTTATACATTTTATATAAAAAGCTTTTGTAAAAACCTTTTATATTAAAAAAAACATTACCAGAAAAATTTTTTTAAAAAGCTTTTTGAATAAAAATGTTGAACATTAATATAAAAACTTTTACAAAAAGCTGCTTAATATTTATTTTCTTAAATAAAAACTAAGAAATAATTAAAGCTTTTTGAATACCATTTATTTACAAAGAATCTTTATATTAAAGCTTTCATAAATTTTTGATATAAAATTTATAAAAGCTTTTCTAAAAACCTTTAACATAAAAAAAACATTACCAGCAAAATTTTTTGAATAAAAATGTTGGATTTTTACAAAAATCCTTCTATTAGTATTTGTTTTCTGAAAAAAAAAAACTAAAAAATAAGCAAAGCTTTTTGAATATATTAAAGGTTTTATAAATTTTATATCAAAAGCTTTTCGAAAAACCTTTTATATACAAGCAATATTAGAAAAAATGTTATACCCCAAAATAAAGCTTTTAAATATGATGGCATTTAACAAAAATCACTTTGATATTCAAATTTAAACAAGGAAAGCTTTTTGAGAACACATTTTTTAATATAAAAAACAAAATAAATTTTAATATAGAAGAAACTTTTGAGAACTTTTACAAAAAGCTTCTTATTTATTTTTCTGAAATATATACTAAGAAATCAAAAAAAAGCTTTTTGAATACCTTTTATTTAAAAAGAATATTTATACAAAAAAGCTTTATAATAAGAGAAATAAAAAAGAACTTTTGAGATATCTTTTATTCAAAAAGAATATTTATACAAAAAAGCAAAAAGTGTAAATACGACATTTAGTATTAAATTAAAAGCTTTCGAAAAAAAAAACTTTTATATAAAATACATTAACCGAAAAATGTTTTACCTAAAATAGAGCTTTCAAAAAGATCTTTTTAATAGTAAATTAGTTAAGAAAAATCACTTTGATAATTGAGACTTAAACGAGAAAAGCTTTTCGAGTACACATGTTTGATGTGCTGTTTATATAACACAAGCAGCTGACGATTGATTGAAACTTGGATGTATTTTGTTATTGTAACAAAAAGAAAAAATACATATAAATTTCACTCAATCGTCAGCTGCTTGTGTTATATACAAAAGCTATTCTAAAAGGATTTGGATCAAATAGCTAAAAGCTTTTTTTAATTATTTACATAAAATTGTCTACATATGTATATATTTTTGTAAAAAAGCTTATACAAACACATTTTTATATGAAAAGTTTATTTACTTGTCTCTTGTCTTTATATAAAAAGCTTTTTTCGTATAAAAATCATTTAAGAAATAATTTAAAAAAATATATACATATACGGAAAATGTGTCTTGTTCCTTCTTAAACAAAAACTTTTCCCTAAAGAAAAGTACATTCTTAAATTAATTTAATTAAATCGTTCTAAAAGGTTAAAAGCTTTTTATTTAAAAATTATTCAAAATAAAATGTTCATACGAGTATAGTAGTCTTTTTATGTTTTCATATGAAAACTTTGCTTTATATAAAGTTTTCTTATGTATAGAAATAGTAACAAATCTGACAGTCTCTTACCAAAAAAGCTTTTTTCTATAAAGTTTTGTCAGGAAAATTCGTATACATTACGAATTTTTATAAAATGTTGTATAAAGTTTCCAAACATAAGAAAGCTGATACAGAAAGCTTAGAATAAAAGTTCAAAAGAATCACAAACATTATCTCAATATATTTTCTGTGTCAAAAAACTTTTTTTACTTGAGCAACAATCTTCTTCTGCTTAAACGAAAAACATCTTAAACTTCGCCACCTACCCTTCTTTACCTATTTATATAACCCCCACTGTAATTCTCTAGATTGAAATGTCTGGTTGGTGATGATGATCGCATATGTGGAAGTTAAAAAGTTTAAAAATATACAAACAGAGAAATTATTATGACTTTCACTACTTTTATTTCAGTTTATTATACAAATTTTATTTTTTTTTATTTTATTTTTTTTGTTACCAACAAAAAAAAGAAGCAAATTAAAATTTTTTTAACAACACATTTAAATTAAAATTTTTTTTTGTTAATTTTATATATATTTTTTTTTAACAATACAACCAAGTAATTTAAAGAAATGGAAATGTATGTCTTTTTTTATAAAGAAAAAAAATTCAAAACTTGGCACTTAATATTATTGTACAAAATATATTTATAAATGATGAAGTTGGCATTACAACGAATAATTTGCCAACGTTGAATAAATTTAACGAATAATTTTAATCCAAAATCAACAATAAAAACAATCAATAAAGTTTTGAGTATTCACAAAAAAAAACAGTATCGGAAAATAACAAATAATTCAATTGAAAGGGTTTTATTGTGAATTAAGCACAATAAATATTTGTTAATGATCTGTTTTATGGACTTATAGAAGCCAACAAATTTTGAAGCTTTAAGCCAAAAATCATATACCACTCTAAAATAGTTTTGTAATAGCTTTATTATTCATCACCCGATCAATATGATTAAAAGTTCGAAAAACAACAAAATATCCAAATCTAGGTTCATTTCGATCGAGTCAATATATAGGCTAAATTCTGGAACTCTAACTTTTTTCGAAAAAGCTTTCGTAAAACCGTTTGATCAAAATTGGAGTTTGAGACCGGGTATATAATCTCGATTTTTATAACATTTTGTTATAAAGATAACCATGATCATATGACTGATAAAGAGATGTTAGTATCTCAACAAAAAAAAAAAAACTTATTGAGATCAAAATTCGCCATCAATTATTTTCAACTAATGAAAATGTTTGTTATTGAAAATGGATAAAAAATATCCAGTTTGTTAAAATATTGATCCATATTCAGCATATAATCCAATAATGACGTAGGAAATGAACCCGACTAAAAAATATTTCAATTTAGCCATGATCGCTCAAAAGGAATTATGAAAAACGGGAATTTGTTTTTGTATTTTAAAAGTACTTTTAGTTCAGTTCATTGGCCCATATTTGATCATGCCTACCATACAAGACTAATCCTCAAAAGTCAAATGACTTTTAAACAGGAGTAGGGAGCTCATGCCACCAGTAGCCGATGAATTTTTTTAATTTTCGTAAATTCCACGATCATTAATAAAACTCGTGAAAATGAGTAATAAAATCATTCAGTTGGATGTTAACAGAGTTGGTTGGTGCCGCTTTGTTAAAGGAAAGACAATAACAAAATAGAAAAGAAACAGATCAAAATCCAATTTATAGCAACAAAATACATGATACGAGAGACCAAAGAAATATAATCTCGAACATTGTTGCCACGACACTATTCATTTTGTAATCATTGGGAATATTTTTGTAAATATTGGGAATATTTTTCAAAACAGAAATAAATTCAGATTTTTTAGATATTTTCGATACAAAAAAATTTTCATAGAAAAATTTTTGATAAAAAAAATTTTCTTCGAAAAATTTTGGATAAAAAAATTTTCATATAAAAATTTTTGAACTGCTACTAGATGCAGAATGCTGTGAAGAAGGGGGGGGGGGGGGGGTAAGATGTTTTACAATAAACAAGTTTATTTTAAAAAAAAGGTAGATGAAAACTGAAAAATGTTTGTCTTTGTTCAGTCGATAATCTACGCTTTTACTTCTTAAAAGTTATGTTTGTAAATTTAGTAATAATGCGAGGTTTTCGATCTGTCTAAATTGGGGATAAT
>OW121744.1:16420393-16542893 GCA_933228675.1 Stomorhina lunata
CTGCTGCTATTATTATTATTGTTGTTGTTATTATCATTATTATTATTATTATTTTGTCGATTTCTCCGCTTTGTTTGATTCCAAATCAAAATATCCAAAAACACGAAAATTTCACGACTATTGATTCCGGAAGACATTTGGTGGAATTGGTTTATTTTTGATAAAACTTAATTTTGTTTCTTGTTTAAGAAAAACAAAATAAAAAAACTATTTAATTTTTTTTTTTATTTTTTGCTTAAATTAGTTATTTTATGTCCTCTTAGGGGGCCCCCAATTAAAGGCCCCTTTTGAACACAGACCCATAACTAAGGTTGCCGTTATAAGCCATAATCGGTTGAAAAGTTTTTAGATTTTTCAGTTTTGAAAACATTTTGTCAGTATAATTTTGAATAACTTAAATTTGGATTACACATAAAAAGTTTTCTAAAAGAATCTAAACGAAATTAAAGAAATTCACCTAAAATAAAATGAAAAAAAAGGAAAAGATTAGTATAAGATATCAAATGGTACAACTCATGGAACTTGTATGAAAACCGGACATTTTTTTCCAACACAACTTGGATTTGGCTCTTAAAAAAGCACAACAACAAAGATTTTAAAACTTTTTTATAAAAATTATCAAAAAAAAAAATGATACAAATCAGTTACCCAGACCCTATTTACATACAAAAAATTCAATTCAAAAAAATAATTCAAAAGTATACCTAAATCTAGACATACCGAAAATCACGCTTTATATCTAATTTTCGAGACAAAATAAATACGAATTATAAAGTCTTTGCAAAATATCAAAATAATCCGAAGATTTTAATTTAAACAGAATTAAACACAACATTTTTCTGTTTTCTATTTTCTTTTTAAAAATTATTCTAAAGAAAATTTTTCATTCGAAATATAAAATTTTTCGTTATTTGACATTTTTCTACAGAAATTTTTTTTTTTTGAAAAAAATTTTTCTATAGAAAATTTTTCATTCTCAAAATTTTCTTTATAGAAAATATTTTTGTTCTAAAAACTTTTTCTGTAGAAAACTTTTCAGGAATTTATTCGTTATAAAAAAATTTTTGCAGTAAGAAATTTTTCTATTCTTCATTATAAAAAAATTTAAGTAATACAAAATTTGTCTATATTGTTATAAACAATTTTTCGTTATAAAAAAATTTGTCTAAAGAAAATTTCTAATTTTTTTTTAGTTACAATTTTTTTTCTAAAAAAATTGAAAAATTGTTTGTCTTTAAAAATGTTTCGTTTTAAAAAAATTTTCTAGAGAAAATTTTTCGGTTTAAGAAATTAGCTATAGATAGTTTTTCGCTTTAAAAAATGTTTGCTATAGAAAATTTTTTGGTTTAAAGAATTTTTCTATATTTTTCGATTTAAAGAAAATTTCTATAGAATTTTTTTTAAAAATTTTTTTTTTAGGAAATTATTCTATAGACAATTTTTCGCCTTAAAAATTTTTCTATAGAATATTTTTTGGTTTCAAATTATTTTCTATAGAAAATTTTTTGTTTTAAAAAAATTTTGTACAAAAAGTTTTTGGTTTAAAAAATTTTTCCATAGAATATTTTTCGGTTTAAAAATGGCGGTTTTAAAATTTTTCTATAGAAAACTTTTTGTTTAAAAAATTTTCTATATTAAATACAAAATTTACAAAAACTTTTTGTTTTAAAAATTTTCTACAGAAAATTTTTCGGTTTAAAAAAATTTTCTATACAAAATTTTTCGCTGTAAAAAATGTTTCTGCTTAAATTTTTTTTAGAATATATTTCGGTTTAAAAAATTTTTCTTTAGAAAATTTTTCGGTTTAAACAATTTTTCTATAGAAAATTTTTCGGTTTAAAAAATTTTTCTATAGAAAATTTTTCGGTTTAAAAAATGTTTCTATAGAAAATTTTTCGGTTTAACAACTTTCTATAGAAAATTTTTCGGTTTAAAAATTTTTCTATAGAAATTTTTTCGGTTTAAAAATTTTTCTATAGAAAATTTTTGCTTTTAAACATTTTTTTATAGAAAATTTTTCTATCGAAAATTTTTCGTTCTAAAAATTTTTCTATTGAAAATTTTTCATTTTAAAAAATTTTTCTATAGAAAATTTTTCGTTTTAAAAAATTTTTTGATAGAAAATTTTCGCTATAAAAAATTTTTTGTTTTAAAAAATTTTTCTATAGAAAATTTTTCGATCTTAACAAGTTTTCTATAGAAAATTTTTCGGCTTAAAAAATGTTTCTATAGAAAATTTTTGGTTAAATAAATTTTTCTATAGAAAATTTTTGGTTTAAAAAATTTTTCTATAGAAAAATTTTCGTTTAAAAAATATTTCTATAGAAAATTTTTCTATCCAAAATTTTCCGTTTTTATTTATTTTTTTTATAGAAAATGTTTTGTTATAAAAAATGTTCGTTATAAACAACTTTTCGATAGAAAATTTTTCTATAAAAAAATTTAGTTTTAAACGAACTGATAACGAATAATTTGTTTCGAAAAATTTTTGGAACGAAAGAAATTTTCTGTAGAAAAATTTTTTTAAGGAAAATTTTCTATAGAATGCATATTTTATACTTGCAAATTTTCGATAACAAAGTTTTTCTGTTGAAAATTTTTCATTTTAAAAAATGTTTCTAAAGAAAATTTTTGTTTTGAAAAATTTTTCTATAGAACATTTTTCGGTTTAAAAAAATTTTCTATAGGAAATTTTTCGGTTTAAAAAATTTTTCTATAGAAAATTTTTCGGTTTAAAAAATTTTTCTATAGAAAATTTTTCGGTTTAAACAATTTTTTTATAGAAAATTTTTCGTTTTAAAAAATTTTTGTTTTGAAAATTTTTTGTTTTAAAAAATTTTTGTAAAGAAAATTTTTCTGTAGAAAATTTTTCGTTTTAAAAATTTTTTATAGAAAATTTGTCTTTAAAAAAAATTATTCTATAGAAAATTTTTCGTTTTAAAAAGTTTTTCTATAGAAAATTTTGCGTTTTAAAAAATTTTTCTATAGACAATTTTTGTTTTAAACAATTTTTCTATAGAAAAAAAAATTTATAACGAATAATTTTTTTGATCAAATTTTTTTTAAGGTAAATTTTCCATACAAAATTTTTTTTTGTAAAGAAAAATTTTTTTACCAAGAATTTTTTATAGAAACAATTTTTTATAACGAAAAATTTTCTATAAAAAATTATTTTATAGCAAAAAATTGTTCGTTGTAAAAAAATTTTTGTATAGAAAAATTTGTTATAGAATATTTTTGGTTATAAAAATTTTCTTTTTTCTATAAAAGATTTTTTGTCATAAAAATTTGCTATAGGAAATTTTTTGTCATAAAAATTTTCTATAGGAATTTTTTTTTTTTTATTATAAAAATTCTGATTGAAGATATATAGAAAAGTTTTTCGTTAAAAACAGAAAATTTTTCGTAAACAAATTTACCAACAGAAAATTTTTCGCTATAAAAAATTTTTCTATACAACATTTTTTTAGAAAATTTTTCATTTAAAAGAAATTTTCTAAAGGAATTTTTTCTTAAAAAAAAAAATTGTATAGAAATTTTTTAATTATCAAAAATTTTTCTACATAAAATTTTTCGTTGTAAAAAAATTTTTCTATAAAAAAATTTTCTATTGAAAATTTTTGGTTCCAAACTTTTCATCTAAAATTTTTCGTTATAAAAAAATTTTCTTTAGAAAATTTTTCGCTATAAAAAAATGTTTCTATAAACAATTTTTTGTTCAACAATTTTTTTTCTTTGTTAATAAACTTTTCTTTGAAAAAAATTGAAAAGAAATTTCTCGTGAAAATTTATTATTTTAAAAAACAAATTTTCTTTAAAAAGTTTTAAATTGTTTTCCTATATCAAATGTTTTGTTATAAAGCCTAATTGACTGTGAAAGTGATTCCACGTGTCAGTGTCAGGATGAATGACCAAACAAAATTTTCTGTTAAATAACGAACCTTTACTTATAATCAAAATAGCCTCCCCCAATTATCCTTAAAAACGTAACTTAAATTATATTAAAGAAAAAACCCTTTTTATCAAAAAATTATCTAAAAAACAGGACATTACCCCAAAAAAAAAAGAAAAAAATTAAATTAACACCCATGTTAAATCTCTAAGCAGTTTTTTTTAGCAGAATTTGGTAGATTTCCATTAGTTTTACGGGTAATGAATATCCTATTATTTGTTTTAATACAAAATTAATTTAACTAAAAACTGAAAACATAAAATCCTTTAATGGCTTAATAATCTCTCATTAATTTATTTTTACGTACACATAGACATGCATTGGTGTGTGTGTGTGTGCTTGTATGTGCGTGTGTAATTCACTGAAACTTTCCTTTTATAAAATAAATTGTTTTACTTTGGGGAAAAATCGATATAGAAAAACAGCATAAAACTACTCATTACAACAACAACAACAAAAATTGTCATTTTAATATTAAGCCAAAAAAAGGGGTTGGTTACTATGTTTGGAACCCGCAGCGATCCACACCGCACCTTGCCCTCATGCAAAACCACCATCAACCCCAAACTTTTGAGGAAAACAGAAATTATAGGAAAAGAAAATTAAAACAACAACCAGAAGCATATTTAATATTTTTTTTTTTTGTTGCAATGGGTGGAGAATAAAAAAGTTCTATGACCCAGTGGCTTAACATCGTCTCATGCTTTGTTTCCCTGTATACAACAACAGCAAAAAAAAAGAAAATTATTATGCCATCGGGCACAGTGTGTCGAAAAAAATTAAAAAAAAACTTAATTGAAATAGTTTTCGTTGACTCTTAGGGCTGAAGAGTTAAGAAAATACTTTCTCAGATTGGGGTCAGTCATTCCAAAAAACAGACGTAGTCTTATCATAGTATTTCTAGTCATAGTCTGTCTAGATATACGCAAAATCTTAATCATAGTCTATTTAAAAAGTATAAAAATTTTAGTTTTACAAATGTTTCTATAGAAAATTTTTCATTTTAAAAAATTTTTGCAAAGAAAATTTTTAGTTATAAAAAAATTTTCTATAGAAAATTTTTCTTTTTAAGAAATTTTCAATGAAAAATTTCTCTTTTTAAAAATAATTCCTAATAAAAAATTTTAGAAAATTTAGAAAATTTTTCATTTCAAAATTTTTTTCTTAAGAAAATTTTTCGTTATAAAAGAAATTCTTCTATAGACAATTTTTCGTTTTAAGAAATTTTCTATGGAAAATTTCTCCTTTTAAAAATAATTTCTATAAATAATTTTTCTACACAAAATTTTTCTATAGAAAATGTTTCATTTTAAAATAATTTTCTATACAAAATTTTTCGTTTAAAAAATTTTTCGGTTAAAAATTTTTTGTTTAAAAAATTTTTCGTTTAAAAAATTTTTCTATGGAAAATTTTTCCCTTGAAAAAATTTTTCTATTCAAAATTTTAATAACTTTTCTTTTAAAAAATGTTTCTATAGAAAATTCTTCATTGTAAAAATTTTTCTATAGAAAATATTTCGTTTTTAAAAATTATTCTATAGAGAATTTTTCTTTTAAAAAATTTTCTATAGAAAATTTTTCGTTTTAAAAAATTTTTCTATAGAAAATTTTTCGTTTTAAAAAATTTTTCTATAGAAAATTTTTCATTTTAAACAATTTTTCTGTAAAAAATTTTTCGTTTTAAACAATTTTTCTGTAAAAAATTTTTCGTTTTAAAAAATTATTCTATAGAAAATTTTTCTATAAAAAAATTTTTCGTTTTAAAAAATTTTTCGTTTTAAAAAATTTTTCTATAGAAAATTTTTCGTTTTAAAAAAATTTTCTATGGAAAATTTTTCGTTTTAAAAAATTTTTCTATAGAAAATTTTTCGTCTTAAAAAATTTTTCTATAGAAAATTTTTCGTTTTAAAAAATTTTTCTATAGAAAATTTTTCGTTTAAAAAAACTTTTCTATAGAAAATTTTTCGTTTTAAAAAATTTTTCTATAGAAAATTTTTCGTTTTAAAAAATTTTTCTATAGAAAATTTTTCGTTTTAAAAAATTTTTCTATAGAAAATTTTTCGTTTTAAAAAATTTTTCTATAGAAAATTTTTCGTTTTAAAAAATTTTTCTATAGAAAATTTTTCGTTTTAAAAAATTTTTCTATAGAAAACTTTTCGTTTTAAAAAATTTTTCTATAGAAAATTTTTGGTTTTAAAAAAATTTTTCTAAGAAAAGTTTTCGTTTTAAAAAATTTTTTAATACAAAGTTTTTCGTTTTAAGAAATTTTTCTATAGAAAATGTTTTTATAGAAAATTATTTCTATAAAAAATTGTTCTATAGAAAATTTATCATTTTAATAAAATTTTCCATGCAAAATTTTTCGTTTTAAAAAGTTTTTCTATTGAAAATTTTTTTCTTCAAAATTTTTCTATAGAAAATTTTTCTTTTTAAACAATTTTTTTAGAGGAAATTTTTTGTTTAAAAATTTTTTTCTGTAGAAAGTTTTTTATTTTAAAAAATTATTCTATTTTTATTTTTAAAAATATTTCTACAGAAAATTTTTCGTTGTAAAAAAATTTTTCTTTAGAAAATTTTTCGTTTTAAACAATTTTTTTATAGAAATTTTTTTCGTTTTGAACAATTTTTTTATAGAACATTTTTCTATTTAATAAAATTGTTCTATGGAAAATTCCTTTTGGAAATTTTTCTAAAGAAAATTTTTCGTTTTAGAAAATTTTTATATAGAAAATTTTTCGTTTTCAAAAATTTTTTATAGCAAAAATTTTAGTATCGAAAATTTTTCGTTTTGAAAAATTTTTCTATAGAAAAATTTTTCTGTATAAAAATTTTTTGTTTATAGAAAAATTTTTTGTTTTAAAAAATTTTTCTATAGAAAAGTTTTTGTCTAACAAAAATTTATTTTTCTATAGAAAATTTTTCGTTTTAAAAAATTTTTCTATAGAAAATTTTTTTCGTTCTAAAAAATTCTTTTAACTATTTTTTTTATAGAAAATTGAAAATGTTTCATTTTAAAAATTTGCCCTATTCAAAATTAAAATAATTTTTCTATAGAAAATTTTTCCTTTAAAATTTTTTTTATAACAATTTCTTCGTTTTAATTTTTCTTTTTAACAATTTTTTTATAGAAAATTGAAAATTTTTCTATTCAAAATTTTTCGTTTTAAAAATTTGCTCTATTCAAAATTAAAATAAGTTTTCTATAGAAAATTTTTTTTTTATAAAAATTTCTTCGTTTTAATTTTTCTTTTTAACAATTTTTTTATAGAAAATTAAAAATTTTTCTATTCAAAATTTTTCATTTTTAAAATTTGCTCTATTCAAAATTGAAATAATTTTTCTACAAAAAATTTTTCTTTTAAATTTTTTTTTTATAAAAATTCTTTCATTTTAAAAAATTTTTCTGTAGAAAATTTTTCTTTTTAAAATTGTTTCTGTAGAAAACTTTTTATTTTTTGGATATATAACTTTTTGGTTTTAAAAAATTTCTCTATAGGAAAGCTTTCGTTTAAAACATTTTTCTATAGAAAGTTTTTCGTTTAAAAAATTGATTTTTTTAGAAGAAATTTTTTATTTTAAAAATTTTTTCTAAAGAAAATTTTTCGAATTTTTCTATTTTAAAAAATTTCTTTACAGAAAATTTTTCTATTTTAAAAAATTTCTTTACAGAAAATTTTTCTATTTTAAAAAATTTCTTTACAGAAAATTTTGCGTTGTAAAAAATTTTTCCATAGAAAATTTTTCGTTTTAAAAAATTTTCTATAGAAAATTTTTCGTTTTAAAAAATTTTCTATAGAAAATTTTTCGTTTTAAAAAATTTTTGTTTTATAAAAATTTTTTGTATAAATTTTTCATTTTAAAAAATGTATGTATTCAAAATTCTTAATTTTAAACAAATTTTAGAAAAAATTTTTGTTTAAAAAATTTTTCTATTGAAAATTTTTCGTTTTAAAAATTTTTTTCTGTATAAAATTTCTTTTTAATTTTTCTATAGAAAATTTTTGGTTATAAAAAATTTTCTATACAAAATTGTTCGGTTTAAAAAATTTTTTTATAGAAATTTTATTTGTTTTAAAAAATTTTTCTGCAGAAAATTTTTTAATTTAAAAAATTTTTTTATAGAAAATTTTTCACTTAAATTTTTTTATAGAAAATAATTTACTATAGAAAATTTCTCGTGTTGAAAATTTTTTTTTTCGTTTTAAAAATTTTTTCTATGGAAAATTATAAAACATTTTTTCGTTTTAAAAAAAAATTTTCTATAGAAAATTGTTGGCTTTAAAAAATTTTTATTTCAAAAATTGTTTCAATATAAAATTTTTCATAGTCCTTTATCAATATCTCACGTCATAGTCTAGTCCTAGTCCATCTTCATTTTGAATTGCATTTTTATTTTTCATTGCATCAATTTATTTATTTTTTAGCTTTACAATTTGTAATAAAAAAAAATCGGTTTTTTGTTCATACTTCAGCTGCTTATGACCCCGTAACACTGTGGACCGCATTATATGCCGGTATCCATCCACATTTACATAGAAAATTTACATCAACAAAAATAATCACAATAAAGTAAAAAAAAACACTAAAATAAACGACGGCATGGTTATTTTTTTTATATGTATTTATAAAAATTTTTCATTCGGTTTATTTTTGCTGTAGTTGGGGCTTTAATCGCTTAGTAAGGAAATCTTCATACAAAAGTATTTGCCCCACAACGCATGTTGTTTGTATACGTCATCATTGATTTTCATGTGGCACACAGAGACACGAAACATACAAAATTAACAGCAAAAAAAAAAACATACCGACAACGAGAAAGCAACCACCAAATTACAACAAAATTAAGAGAATTGAATAGATTGAGCCCCCAAATGAGAGTTAGTGCCAACAAAGAGACAGAGAGAGATTTTATAAACAGGAACATAAAAATGATTTATTTATTACACAAGCAACATTACATTTACATACTTACATATTAAAATATTTTATTTATTTATGTATGTATATGTAAATGACTGCCTAAGTGTTGGTGTGCCCCAACATTTACCCTTTCTCCCCTCCCGAAAGTGTACAAACTAACGTTTGAAAGAAATTTATGTAAAACCCACTGGCATGAAAAGCTAAACTAACCCAAAAACAAAAATTTCAAACTGAAATTAAATATAAAAGAGAGTCGAGAAAAAAAGTGCAGTCAGAAAAATTGTTGGGGGTTCTTGTGGGGAAATTTTTATTATTAATAATTTAATTGCGGTCTTTAATGGCTCCAACAAAATAATTATTTTCCAATTTTTTTTTTTCTATGTATAGGAAAATTTTCTTAGTAACGAAAGATGCGTGACATTTTAGCTGCAATCTTGGTTTGGGAAATCGCTTTTAACTTTCTAATAAATAATATATAAGATAAAACTTTCTCGCAAATATATCATGAGGTTATAGAGTCTAAAATATAGGCTCACAGACCTACCTTGGAAAATTAAAAGTTTGTCCCCCAAAGTAATAAAATAGATTGTTTTTTATAAATATACTAGCTGTACCATGTTTGAATAATTTTCAGTGTCGCCATCTATCGGAAATTAATCTCACCAACTTAGAAACCTCCATCGACTCATGCGCAACAACTTTGCTAAAGATCATAGATTGATCAAATGCATAGTTTACTATTTAATTAAATTTGAGTAATTTTCAGTTGCGCCACCTGTCGGAAATTAGTCTTACAAACTTAGACACCTTCGTCGGTTTATGAGCAACAATTTTGCTAAAGATCATAACGTGATTATAGTTTACGATTTAATTAAATTTGAGTACTTTTCAGTGGCGCCACCTATCGGAAATTAGTCATACCAACTTAGAAATCTTAGTCAATTTTGCTTAAGATCATAGCGTGATCAAATGTACAGTTTACAATTTAATTTGTTTTGAGTAATTTTCAGTGGCGCCACCTGTCGAAAATTTGTCATACCAACTGAGAAACCTTACGCGGGCCATGCGCAACAACTTTGCTAAGGACCATAGCCTGATAAAATGCACAGTTTACAATTTAATTAATTTTGAGTAATTTTCAGTGGCGCCACCTATCAGAAATTAGTCATACCAACTTAGAAACCTTACGCGGCCCATGCGCAACAACTTTGCTAAGGACCATAGCCTGATCAAATGCACAGTTTACAATTTAATTAATTTTGAGTAATTTTCAGTGGCGCCACCTGTCGAAAATTGGTCATACCAATTTAGAGACCTTACGCGGCCCATGCGCAACAACTTTGCTAAGGATCATAGCATTATCAAATGCACAGTTTACGATTTAATTCATTTTAAGTAATTTTCAGTGGCGCCACCTGTCGAAATTGGGTAATATCAATTTAGTAATGTTCGTCGACTTATGCGCAACAACTTTTCTTAAGATCATAACATGATAACAATGTCAGACCGTGATGCATCGATTGTGCGGATAGGTTTCGGATTCAATATTTTTGCTTCTGGTATTTTTGCCTCTGGCCAATGCCAGTTTGGCTTCTGGTAGCCCAAAGCTAGAGATGTAATGGAATACAGCTGTTGCCTGGCGTCTTTAGCTACCAGGTAAAAACTTTATCCAATTCCTACTTTAACCTCCCCGTGGAACATTCTGGGGGATTCTAGGTCAGGCTTATATGAGATGGAGATATCTTAAAGTCTTTCAACGTATTTGGTCTAAGGGTCCAAGATAATTGTACTTGGTAAAGTACAACATGTTATTTGCGGCTGCCAACGGGCGTCTTTCTCCCATAGACCTATCACCCATAGACATTACAGAATATACTATTCCAAGGGATAATCATGCGAGAAATCCCCCTTCTACGGAAACTGGCACAAAGATTTTGAAACCTATGCAAGAAGTTCATTAGAATGAAACCGAGAGGCCCCATGCTCCACTGGGAGTCAAGGGCAACAGAAGAACCAGCCCAATGCAAAATAGACTGACATGCATCGATTGTGCTGATTGTTTTTTATATTTGGTTCTCACATTTCTCACCTGTTGGATTTACCGTTACTTGAGTTATTGTGAAATTCTTCAGTCCCATTTCAGTTTTAGCAAAATGAACCGTTTTATGCAACAAAAATTTCTTTTAGTTAAATATATTAATCGAGATGCATCAATTGTGCGTGTCCTGAAATTTCTTGGGGATAAAACCGAATCATTGATTATATTTTCATACGCCCGATCATACCGTGATGATAAAAATAAAAAAGTGTGTACCTCTTTTTAGCGGACAAAAATCGGGTAAAAATTCTGCGACAAAGAGTGTCCCCTTGTTAGAGTTTTTACTGTACACCAATAATCACAAGAAAAGTCGAAAAATCAAAAAAATAAATTTATGTTTTATGCTATAACATTGCACAGATAAGCTTAAATAAATATGTAGACCAATTTTGATAAAGACCGTACCTTAGACGCTAGAACCCATATTTGACCTACTGCCTTAAATAACTTTAATAAATCTTAATAAAAACTTTAAGATATAGGTTTAAACTTTAAGATATTACCTTAATTAAACTTCAAAATTTGACCTCTGGGCCGTTTAGGGCCTAACAAAGAATATTAGTTTTATACTTGGTTTTAGTTATTTTTGTTTGAATTTCCCCTTCTATAGGAAAATAGCCAATTTTTCAGTTATCAGCTCATAGTTATCATAGATTTGTAAACTATATCAGAAAATAATCGAACTATGACGTATTCGATTAACATTATCAATTCTTTCAACATAATTTTTATGCTTTAAAAAGTAAGACATAAAATAATTTCGTTGCCATGGGAGTCGCTGAATTAACTCAATTGTAAATTTTAGTAATGACTATTGTGAATAAGTGAAGGCTATTGTGAATTAATGATGGTTATTGTAGATTATGAATTAGGGATCACTATTGTGAATAATTTTAAAGAAAATTTTCTGATTAACTAAAAAAAATATCTATAGAAAATTTTAATTTTTATAGTAAAAATTTCAAAATTTTACTTTTCATAGTAAAATATTCAAAATTTTACTTTTTATAGTAAAATTTTCAAAATTTTACTTTTATATCAAAATTTTCAAAATTTTACTTTTTATGGTAAAATTTTCAAAATTTTACTTTTTATAGTAAAATTTTCAAAATTTTTCTTTTATAGTAGAATTTTCAAAATTTTACTTTTTATAGTAAAATTTTCAAAATTTTACTTTTTAAAGTGAAATTTTCAAAATTTTACTTTTTATAGTAAATTTTCAAAATTTTACTTTTTATAGTAAAATTTTCAAAATTTTACTTATTATAGTAAAATTTTCAAAATTTTACTTATTATAGTAAAATTTTCAAAATTTTACTTATTATAGTAAAATTTTCAAAATTTTACTTTTTATAGTAAAATTTTCAAAATTTTACTTTTTATAGTAAAATTTTCAAAACTTTACTTTCTATAGTAAAATTTTCAAAATTTTATTTTTGTAATAAAATTTTCAAAATTTTACTTTTTATAGTAAAATTTTCAATATTTAACTTTTTATAGCAAAATTTTCAAGATTTTATTTTTGATAAGAAAATTTTAAAAATTTTACTTTTTATAGTAAAATTTTAAAAATTTTACTTTTTATAGTAAAATTTTCAAAATTTTAGTTTTTATAGTAAAATTTTCAAAATTTTACTTTTTATAGTAAAATTTTCAAAATATTACTTTTTATAGTAAAATTTTCAAAGTTTTACTTTTTATACTAAAATTTTCAAAATTTTACTTTTTTATAGTAAAATTTTCAAAAATTTTTATTATTATAACAAAATTTTCAAAATTTCACTTTTTATAGTAAAATTTTCAAAATTTTACTTTTTATAGTAAAATTTTCAAAATTTTACTTTTTATAGTAAAATTTTCAAAATTTTACTTTTTATCGAAAAATTTTCAAAATTTTACTTTTTATAGTGAAATTTTCAAAATTTTACTTTTTATAGTAAAATTTTCAAAATTTCACTTTTTATAGTAAAATTTTCAAAATTTTACGTTTTATAGTAAGATTTTCAAAATTTTACTTTTTATAGTAAATTTCCTTTTTTGCAAAATATTCAAAATTTTACTTATTGAAAATTTTGAAAATTTTATTACAAAAATAAAATTTTTAAAAATTTTACTATAAAAAGTAAAATTTTGAAAATTTTACTATAAAAAGTAAAATTTTGAAAATTTTACTATAAAAAGTAAAATTTTTAAAATTTTACTATAAAAAGTAAAATTTTTAAAATTTTACTATAAAATTTTACTATAATTTTCTTAAATTTTACTTTTTATAGTAAAATTTTCAAAATTTTATTTTTGTAATAAAATTTTCAAAATATTATTTTTTGTAATAAAATTTTCAAAATTTTACTTTTTATAGTAAATATTACTTTTTTTAGTAAAATTTTCTAAATTTAGTTTTATAGTAAATTTTTTAAAATTTTACTCTTTATTGTAAAATTATCAAAATTTTTGTTTTTATAATAAAATTTTAAAAATTTTCAAAATTTTAGTTTTTATAGTAAAATTTTCAAAATTTTACTTTTTTTAATAAAATTTTCAAAATTTTACTTTTTATAGTAAAATTTTTAAAATATTACTTTTTATAGTAACATTTTAAAAATTTTACTTTTTATAGTAAAATTTTCAAAATTTTACTTTTTATAGTAAAATTTTCAAAATTTTACTTTCTATAGTAAAATTTTCAAAATTTTATTTTTGTAATAAAATTTTCAAAATTTTACTTTTTATAGTAAAATTTTCAATATTTAACTTTTTATAGCAAAATTTTCAAGATTTTATTTTTGATAAGAAAATTTTAAAAATTTTACTTTTTATAGTAAAATTTTAAAAATTTTACTTTTTATAGTAAAATTTTAAAAATTTTACTTTTTATAGTAAAATTTTAAAAATTTTACTTTTTATAGTAAAATTTTCAAAATTTTAGTTTTTATAGTAAAATTTTTAAAATTTTACTTTTTATAGTAAAATTTTCAAAATTTTACTTTTTATAGTAAAATTTTCAAAGTTTTACTTTTTATAGTAGAATTTTCAAAATTTTACTTTTTATAGTAAAATTTTTAAAATTTTACTTTTTATAGTAAAATTTTCAAAATTTTACTTTTTATAGTAAAATTTTCAAAATTTTACTTTTTATAGTAAAATTTTCCTTTTTTGCAAAATATTTAAATTTTACTTTTCATAGTAAAATTTTCTTAAATTTTACTTTTTATAGTAAAATTTTCAAAAATGTTTACTACTTTTTTATAGTAAAATTTTCAAAAATTTTTACTATTATAACAAAATTTTCAAAATTTTACTTTTTATAGTAAAATTTTCAAAATTTTACTTTTATAGTAAAATTTTAAAAATTTTACTTTTTATAGTAAAATTTTCAAAATTTTTTTTAAATTTTAGTAAAATTTTCAAAATTTTTCTTTTTATAGTAAAATTTTCAAAATTTTACTTTTTATAGCAAAATTTTCAAAATTTTACTTTTTAAAGTAAAAATTAAAAAATTTTACTTTTTATAGTAAAATTTTCAAAATTTTAGTTTATAGTAAAATTTTAAAAATTTTTGTTTTTATAGTAAAATTTTCAAAATTTTACTTTTTATTGTAAAATTTTTTAAATTTTACTTTTTATAGTAAAATTTTCAAAATTTTGTTTGTTATTGTAAAATTTTCCAAATTTTATTTTTTATAGCGAAATTTTTAAAATATTACTTTTTATCGTAAAATTTTCAAAATTTTACCTTTTTTGGTGAAAAGTAAAATTATAGTAAAATTTTCAAAATTTTACTTTTTATATTAAAACATTCAAAATTTTACTTTTTATTGTAAAATTTTCTCAATTTTACTTTTTATAGTAAAATTTTCTAAATTTTACTTTTTATAGTAAAATTTTCTAAATTTTACTTTTTATAGTAAAATTTTCAAAATTTTACTTTTTAAAGTAAAATTTTCATGTAGAAATTTTCTTGCACTGTATCGTATTTTTCATTAAATCGAACAATAACAATAACGGGAAAAATCTGTTTTTGTTCTTCTTTTACAAAATTTTCTTTCATTTTCTTCTTTGGCTGTAATTGAATACTGGGTCCATATACATAAAAAAAATTAAAGAAAAAAAGTAATTCCTTTAAATTCCAATTCTTTACAATATTTTTGCTGTCTTTGGCTGCTGCTATTCAACTCGACAACATATGACCAAGTTACAAAAAACACAAGCATTTCTCTGCAACAACAAATGTAAGACAATGCAAAAATGTTGCATGTTGTTGACTTATAGCATTGTTGCAGCAACAAAGACAACAACAACAAGAGTCAAACAATACTGTTAACTTTGCTGAGAAATTTGGTCATTTGGAGAAAAGAAAATCTCAACAAGAACAACAACAAAAATAACGAATCTATGTCTGTGGATACAAACAACAACAACGACAATAACACAAACAAAAAAAACTTTGCTCTACTGAACTTTTTCTATGACGGCATGTGGAAAAATGTTATAACAAAACCGTAAACTAGTGGAAAAACATAGAGGAAGACGAACATGAAGAAGCATTAGCCAAAGCGGCTTTTGTAATACTCCCGTTAGAAAATGCGCTTGCGCTTAATAACTAGTTTTTCTATTTTGTTTTTCTTTTTTTTGCCATTTGTTTAAAATTGAATATGTACAAAAAAATGAGGAAAATGCAAAGAAAATTTATTGTTACACAGCGCCCACGTTCAACCAGGCAGAGAAGAACAACAAGATTCATAGAAGAGTGTGTCGGCGTTACAGGCGGCGAATGTATGAATGTAGCTCTTGGCTGGTTGTTAGTTGGCAGAGTTCTTTCTGCTTTAAATTGAATATGTATATGGAATATATATGAGTTTGTGTTTTAGTTCTGTTGGTATGTTTACATTTTGTATTAATGTATGTGTGTGTGTGTGTGTGTGAATGTATCTACGGGACTGAGTTGAGTAGCGATAGTCGTTCGTTGACGCCGAAAAAGACCAATGACCTATGCTGAGTTAAGGTACTTGTTCTACTAACAGAACAGAACGTTTTTATAACGAACTGAATGAATGAATAGAATAGAAGAGAGGTACGAACGAACGAGCAAACGAACGTTCAGACGAACAAACAAACCAACATACCAGCAGCAACAACAACAGCCAACAGTCATCATCAACATCAAACCTACAGAACGTATGAACAATCTAAGCATTAGAAAGAAAGAAAGTGGGTATTAGAAATTTCGGGGGGCAGAGTAAGGAAAATTATTCTACTCTTAAATATAAACTTAAACACACATACATACATGCATACATACATACATACATATGTACATATTTAAAGTTTGTCTAGAAAACATCATAATGTTTGTTGAAATGTTGCTAGTTGTCGTCCCCACTACTAGTAATGGGGGCCCCTAACGGGAACTGAGAGCGTAAGCGGGCAAAGATCGTTTAGAAGAGGGAGTGTAAAGAGTATGAGGGGTTGTAAAATATGTATGAGAATTTCTAAAAATGTTTAGTTGTGGCGAAAGGGGGGTTCTTTTTTTTTGTTGAAAAGCGGGAGGTGTAGAACACATAGAATTATTATTTGTTGTAGTTGTTGTTTTAATTTCAAACAACCGCTATCTCATACACTAAAACTATACTCTTACACATACTTACAACTCTACGTACATGTATACATACATACCCGCTTAAAAACAATGCTAGAACTTTGTTTGACTCTTAGAACAAGAAAAAATTTATAAAAAAAAATTTATAAAAAAAAATTTCTTTGACTCTAAAAAATGTCTAACTATTAAATTCAGAATTTGTTTGAAGAAAAACTTTAAATTAATTTTTTACTAAAAATTTTTTTAGGCTTTTTGTATACCCTATACCAAGAGACAAACTATTTAACGAATATATGGATTTATTAGAAATTAATAAACTTTATTTATTTAGAAATTGAAAAAACTTTAGTCCATGTCAACACTTTTTAGGCCCATAGAAGGTACATATTGATATTTGTAATACAAATCATCAACAAATCTGATATCCATCAAAAAATAAATATAACAAATAGTTCATAATTTTAGTTTAGGAGTTAAATATTGACAAGACTACTAAAGTGTTTGCTTACAATGAATATCTTTACAAATAATTAATGTTTTTACACATAATGAATTCTTTATGCATAACATGGTATTGCTATATTTAAATATATTGACATATACTGCATATTTTTGCATATAATTCATATTTTAACATATAAAACATGTCTTTGCATATAATTCATATAATCAGGTGTAGACAGGCCATACCACCAGAAGCCGAAACCTTTTTGTAATTGTCGTAAATATCACGATTATTAATGAAACTCGTGAAAATGAGTATTAAAAGCATTTAGTACAAAAACAAAACTTTTCGATAAAAATTATGTTTTATAGAAAATTTTTCGATAAAAATATTTTTCTGTGAAATTCTATATTTTCAATGTTGAACAATTTTATCAAAAAAATATTTTCTACAAAAATATTTTTCTGTAGAAAATTTTTAATAAAAAAATTTTAATACAGAAATTTTCTTAGAAAATTTGTTAACAAAAATGTTTTAACAAAAATTTTTATAGAAAATTTTTTAACAAAAATTTTTAAAGAAAATTTTTTAACAAAAATTTTCATAGAAAATTTTTTAACAAAAATTTTCATAGAAAATTTTTTAACAAAAATTTTCATACAAAATTTTTTAACAAAAATTTTCATAGAAAATTTTTTAACAAAAATTTTCATAGAAAATTTTTTAACAAAAATTTTCATAGAAAATTTTTTAACAAAAATTTTCATACAAAATTTTTTAACAAAAATTTTCATAGAAAATTTTTTAACAAAAATTTTCATAGAAAATTATTTAACAAAAATTTTTATAGAAAATTATTTAACAAAAATTTTCATAGAAAATTTTTTAACAAAAATGTTCATAGAAAATTTTTTAACAAAAATTTTCATAGAAATTTTTTAACAAAAATTTTCATAGAAAATTTTTTAACAAAAATTTTCATAGAAAATTTTTTAACAAAAATTTTCATAGAAAATTTTTTAACAAAAATTTTCATAGAAAATTTTTTAACAAAAATTTTCATAGAAAATTTTTTAACAAAAATGTTCATAGAAAATTTTTTAACAAAAATTTTCATAGAAAATTTTTTAACAAAAATTTTCATAGTAAATTTTTTAACAAAAATTTTCATAGAAAATTTTTTAACAAAAATGTTCATAGAAAATTTTTTAACAAAAATTTTCATAGACAATTTTTTAACAAAAATTTTCGTAGAAAATTTTTTAACAAAAATTTTCATAGAAAATTTTTTAAAAAAAATTTTCATAGAAAATTTTTTAAAAAAAATTTTCATAGAAAATTTTTTAACAAAAATTTTCATAGAAAATTTTTTAACAACAAAAGTTTATATAGAAAAATATATGATAAAAAAATCTCTATAGAAAAATTTTTGAAAAAAATGTTCTACAGAAAAATTTTTGATAAAAAAATGTTCTATAGAAAAAATTTTCATGAAAAAATTTTCTATAGAAAAATTTTTGATGAAAAATTTTCTACGAAAATTTTTGTTAAAAAATTTTCTATGAAAATTTTTGTTAAAAAATTTTCTATGAAAATTTTTGTTAAAAAATTTTCTATGAAAATTTTTGTTAAAAAATTTTCTATGAAAATTTTTGTTAAAAAATTTTCTATGAAAATTTTTGTTAAAAAATTTTCTATGAAAATTTTTGTTAAAAAATTTTCTATGAAAATTTTTGTTAAAAAATTTTCTATGAAAATTTTTGTTAAAAAATTTTCTATGAAAATTTTTGTTAAAAAATTTTCTATGAAAATTTTTGTTAAAAAATTTTCTATGAAAATTTTTGTTAAAAAATTTTCTATGAAAATTTTTGTTAAAAAATTTTCTATGAAAATTTTTGTTAACAAATTTTCTATAAAAATTTTTGTTAAAAATTTTTCTTCAGAAAATTTTTTCATCCAAAATTTTTCTATAGAAAATTTTTTCATCAAAAATTTTTCTATAGAAAATTTTTTCGTCAAAAATTTTTCTTCAGAAAATTTTTTCATCAAAAATTTTTCTATAGAAAAAACTGAAAAATGTTTGTGTGTTTCTGTTCGGATGATAATCTGCGCTTTATGTTGATATTTGTTGGACACAATAATAATAATTCGTATTTATTCAGTCCCTCAAATTATACATAATGTGAGGTTTTCGCTCTGTCTAGAATTAGGGATAATCCTCCTGATGAGATGGTCTAACCAACCATCGAAACGCGTCGAGGAAAGGTTTCCGCACCAACATTTTTTGGTTTTATCAAAAAACTATTTATTACAATAATAAATAATTGTAATAAATTGGGATTCTTAGTGCAATACACTATAGTAAAACTTTTTAATTAAATGTTTGATGTCCCAAATTTTGATAAACCTTTTTAATAAAATTTTTTCATCAAAAATTTTTCTATAGAAAATTTTTTCGTCAAAAATTTTTCTATAGAAAATTTTTCTATAGAAAATTTTTTTATCAAAAATTTTTCTGTAGAACATTTTTTTCAAAAATTTTTCTATAGAGAATTTTTTTTATCATAAATTTTTCTATATAAACTTTTTTTGTTAAAAAATTTTCTATGAAAATTTTTGTTAAAAAATTTTCTATGAAATTTTTGTTAAAAAATTTTCTATAGAAAAATTTTTCTATAGAGAGTTTTTCCATGAAAAAAAATGTTCTACAGAAAAATTTTTGATAAAAAAATTTCTTAAAATTAATTTCTTTCTAAAAAAATTTTCTATAGAAAAATTTTTGATAAAAAAATTTTCTACAGAAAAATTTTTGATAAAAAAATTTTCTATAGAAAAATTTTTGATAAAAAAATTTTCTATAGAAAAATTTTTTGATAAAAAAATTTTCTATAGAAAAATTTTTGATAAAAAAATTTTCTATAGAAAAATTTTTGATAAAAAAATTTTCTATAGAAAAATTTTTGATAAAAAAATGTTCTATAATTTTTCTTATATAATATTAAACAATTTTAGATTTTTAGAAAATTTTTCGATAAAAATATTTTTCTATGAAAATCTTCAAAAATTTTCTATAGAAACTTTTTGGATAAAAAAATTTTCTATAGAAAAGTTTGTGATTGAAAATGTTCTATAGAAAAATTATTGATGAGAAAATTTTCCTTAGAAAAATTTTTGATGAGAAAATTTTCTATAGAAAAATTTTTGATGGGAAAATTTTTTACAGAAAAATTTTTGATGAGAAAATTTTCTATAGAAAAATTTTTGATGAAAAAATTTTCTGCAGAAAAATTTTTAATAAAAAAAAATTTCTATAGAAAAATTTTTGATAAAAAAATTTTCTATGTAAAAAATTTTTGATCAAAAAATTATCTATAGAAAAATTTTTGTTAAAAAAAATTTTCTATAGAAAAATTTATGATGAAAAAATTTTCTATAAAAGCATTTCAGATAAAAAAAAATTTCTATAGAAAAATTTTTGACAAGAAAATTCTCTATAGAAAAGTTTTTGATAAAAAAATTTTAGAAGAAAAAATTTCTATAGAAAAATTTTTGATAGTAATAAAATTCTAAAGTTCGAATATGGAGTTAAATTGAATTAGAAATTTTAAAACCGCAAAAATTTTAAACTATTCCTTAAAAAAAAATTACCTTATAATAAGAACGACTTATCTGTCGATGTTAACTTTTTTAAACATTAAATTAGTGAACTTTTCATATTTTGTTATAATAATTAAAATTTTTAAGCAAAAATTTTATGCTTTAATAGCATTTTTTCCTAAGCAAATATAAATAAAATTTCGTTGATTCTTTAGTTTAAAAATCTATATAAATTCGTTTTACTCTTTATTAAATTTGTTTATTGTACACATTTTGTATATAACATATTTTAGTTAAAGTCACCCATTAATTCTTTATCTTTAGTTCAGTGACCTATAGATTTTTTTGGTGTTCAAAATTTTTGTTCCGTTCCTCACTAGTATTTAGTTGTTGGTTGATGAGATTCTGACAAATTAAACATCAATTATGAATGATGGGAACTATTAAAATGGTAATAGCCGAATAAAAAAAAAAGCTATAAATAAATAATGGAAATATTCAAACGACAGGTTCCGTTATTTACGGAAATGTGTGTAATTTAGAATAACGTTACAAATTGAAAGTGTGAGGTAAGTTAATAACCTAACTTACCTCACACTTTTAACTTATAAGGCCCAAAGTTGTATATTGGCTTACTTTAGACATCATTTAGCATTTTATGTTAAAATAAGTTAGGGCATATTTTTGCATATTTGTAAAAATAAGCAAATTTTCGAAAATTTCCTATAAATAAAAAAATTTTGGAAATTTTCCTATAAATAAGCAAATTTTCGAAAATTTCCTTTAAAAAAGCAAATTTTCGAAAATTTCCTATAAAAAAGCAAATTTTCGAAAATTTCCTTTAAAAAAGCAAATTTTCGAAAATTTCCTTTAAAAAAGCAAATTTTCGAAAATTTCCTTTAAAAAAGCAAATTTTCGAAGATTTTCTTTAAAAAAGCAAATTTTCGAAGATTTCCTTTAAAAAAGCAAATTTTCGAAAATTTCCTTTAAAAAAGCAAATTTTCGAAAATTTCCTTTAAAAAAGCAAATTTTCGAAAATTTCCTTTAAAAAAGCAAATTTTCGAAAATTTCCTTTAAAAAAGCAAATTTTCGAAAATTTCCTTTAAAAAAGCAAATTTTCGAAAATTTCCTTTAAAAAAGCAAATTTTCGAAAATTTCCTTTAAAAAAGCAAATTTTCGAAAATTT
This sequence comes from Stomorhina lunata, assembly GCA_933228675.1. Taxonomy (NCBI): domain Eukaryota; kingdom Metazoa; phylum Arthropoda; class Insecta; order Diptera; family Rhiniidae; genus Stomorhina; species Stomorhina lunata. The sequence continues at coordinate 16,442,188 of OW121744.1, forward strand.
CCTTTAAAAAAGCAAATTTTCGAAGATTTCCTTTAAAAAAGCAAATTTTCGAAAATTTCCTTTAAAAAAGCAAATTTTCGAAAATTTCCTTTAAAAAAGCAAATTTTCGAAAATTTCCTTTAAAAAAGCAAATTTTCGAAAATTTCCCATAAAAAGGCATATTTTCGAAAATTTCCTGAAAAAAAAAAGCAAATTTTCGAAAATTTCCTTTAAAAAAGCAAATTTTCGAAAATTTCCTTTAAAAAAGCAAATTTTCGAAAATTTTTTTTAAAAAAGCAAGTTTTCGAAAATTTAATTTAAAAAAGCAAATTTTCGAAAATTTCATTTAAAAAAGCAAATTTTTGAAAATTTCCCGTAAAAAGGTATATTTTCGAAAATTTCCTGAAAAAAAGCAAATTTTCAAAAATTTTCGAAAACTTCCTTTAAAGATCAAATTTTCGAAAATTTTCTTTAAAAAAGCAAATTTTCGAAATTTCCTTTAAAAAACAAATTTTCGAAAATTTCCTTTAAAAAAGCAATTTTTTGAAAATTTCCTTTAAAAAAGCAAATTTTCGAAAATTTCCTTTAAAAAAGCAAATTTTCGAAAATTTCCTTTAAAAAAGCAAATTTTCGAAAATTTCCTTTAAAAAAGCAAATTTTCGAAAATTTCCTTTAAAAAAGCAAATTTTCGAAAATTTCCTTTAAAAAAGCAAATTTTCGAAAATTTCCTTTAAAAAAGCAAATTTTCGAAAATTTCATTTAAAAAAGCAAATTTTCGAAAATTTCATTTAAAAAAGCAAATATTCGAAAATTTCCTTTAAAAAAACAAATTTTCGAAAATTTCCTTTAAAAAAGCAATATTTCGAAAATTCCCTTTAAAGAAACAAATTTTCGAAATTTTCCTTTATAAAAGCAAATTTTTGAAATTTTTCTGTTCAAAAAGCAAATATTCGAAAATCTCCTTTAAAAAAGCAAATTTTCGAAAATTTCCTATGAAAAAGCAAATTTTCGAAAATTTCCTGAAAAATAAGCAAATTTTCGAAAATTTCCTTTAAAAAAGCAAATTTTTGAAAATTTCCTAAATTTTTAAAAAATTACAATTTTCGAATTTGTAAAAGCTTTTTTTGCTTATAACGTATATTTGTGCATATTACAGCATATGCGTTATTAAGCACAAATATAGAAAGTTTTATTAATTTGAGCTTTTTATTGGCTCGTTTTCAATAAATTGATTAATTTATCAAATTTAGCATATTTTTGCATATTTTACACATTAGAGTCAATTCGAATTAAACAAAAGTTTATTCTTTAGCAAAAATTAAAATTATGTTTAATCTGATAATTTATTTTCAAAACATTCTAATACTAGTATTTTTTTCTAAATTTATTCTAAGTTACAAGATTTTACCTACATAAGAACTAAACATTTTATCGCTTTTCTATTTAAATATTTTTCTGTTTTTGGGTCTGTAATCATTTTTTTTTTTGTTCTGTTTTAGCTTTTGGTACTTAATAATTTATTATCAATGGTTTAATGACCTGCTATGTTTTATTTGTATGTTAATTAGATTTGATTATCAAAACAAAAAAAAACTATGATTTAATATTTTTATTATTTATGATATTATTTATAGAATAACATACAAACATTTTAGTTTTGAGATGTGTGAAAAATGAAAGAATCATTTTCGAAATAAAGATAAAATTTAAGTCTTTCGAATATATTATTTCATATTCTGAAATTTCTACATATTAAAAACGAATTATTCTATGAGAAAAAAACTTTTCTGAAAAATTCGTTGAAGAAGAAATAATTTACAGAATTCCATATCGAGAGCTTATATTCAATACCGTCTATGAAGCAATTTATTTGAAAATCACTTTTTTATTGGGAAACTGTTTTTTTTTTTATAGAAGTTACAACTCTTTTAATGAAAATCCAAGCTAAGGAATCTATTTTTGACTTAAATATATTGTAAAAGAAATATTGACTTCTATTTAAATATTTTGGATATTAAACTTGAAAATATTCTATTTGGTTCATGGTCGGTTTTGAATATAGGCTCTCGATATATGAACATTTTTGAAATATAAAATAACTTTATTAAGTTAATTTAAAAAATTCTCCAAAATAACTTATTTAGCAAAATTTGCTAAAATATGTTTTATAGGCAAAAATAGGCTTAAACATATTTTTATCAAAAGTTGAGAAATTTGACTTAAAAGCTACAAAATTGATATATGGACTTTTTATACCCTTCACCACCATATGTGGAAAGGGTATTATAAGTTTGTGCTGATTTATGTAACGCATAGAAATATTTGTCTTAGACCCACCTTTTAGTATACCAATAGGCTTAGAATCACTTTCTGAGTCGATTTAGCGATGTCCGTCCGTCCGTCCGTCTGGCTGGCTGGACCCCTTGTAATCAAACTACAGGTCGCAATTCTAAAGATAATTTGATGGAATTTGGCACAGATCATTTTTTTGATAATGGGACCATGGCTATTGAAATTGGTCAAAATCGGTCCATTACTTCTCGTACCTCCCATAGGTCCCACTTCCCGGAATTGATATATTGGCCACAAATATCAATATTTTTTCATGAAATTTAAAACAAATACTGCTTATATAAACTAAAATCACTGAACCAAATTTCGTTGAAAACGCACTAAATGAGACTAAAATTCACTAAAACGCTCGTAAATCCAAAGATAATGAGAATTGTAAGTTTATTTTTTGCATACATAACAATTGTAATCAATTTTCCAAATTTCGAGATAATCGGTCCACATTTGACCCTAGCTCTCAAATAAGTCCAAATGTCGGAAACAGGTTAAATATATAAGTTTTGAGAAAATGTTTGTATGATGGCAAAATTTAGCAAATATTTGTCTTTATACAGGAAAAATAACACCTTTGACGTTAGTGGTGCAGGGTATCGTATGGTCGGGCTTGACCGACTATAGCACTTTCTTACTTGTTTAAGTCAAATTTCTGAACTTTTGAAAAAAATATATTAAAGCTTATTTTTGCTTATAAAGCATATTTGAGCAAATTTATAGCTGAATAACTTATTTTAAAGTATTTATTTATAAAATTTAAAATAAAAAGAGTTTAAAAATTTATTTAAGAAACAAAAAGTACTTGAGGTTTTTGAAATTATAAAGGCTTAATAATTCAGGGGGTACTTGGATATTCATACACATCATTTTTTAGTACTAAAAATTAGGTTTTTAACTCTCCTTTCCTGTTTTCTTTTGTCCAAATTTACCTAAGAAGGTTATTTTTGAGCCGAAAGAAGAATTTTCCCCTAGCTCGTTTTTTAACCCAACTCTATCTGGATGAAGGTTTTATTAAGTTAAATGGTTCTACATTTAATTCTTCCGATACATTATCATTATTTTTTTAAGGGTTTTAATGCGCCCTGCTCCTATCCTACTTATTTTGGACCAACTCAGAGAAGTCGGACCACAAAGAGCTTTAATATCCGTTTAAAACCTTTTCTTCCAAAATATATATCTACAACTAAGAGCTTTCATCCACCAAAAGATTTGAGCTGATCCAAAAACAATATTCTTTTAAGACTCGAGAAATACTGTTGGAAGCAATGACTTGTCTTGATAAACATTACTCTGACTCCGGACCAGAAAAATCAATCTTGAGCAAAAAGACCTTCACCGACAAAAACATTACATAAGTTCACAAAATAATTTTGATGATCGTCAAGTGAAGTGAGATATCCTGGACCCTAAATATGTAAGATGAACATGTTGATCATATCGAGAATGAAAATTTGGTTATGTTAAAGCTCTGATCAAAGCAGATGACGCGCGGGCTCACAGCCGACTAAAACAGCTGTTTCGATATGTGATGAATAAGATTTTGAATTACATATGCATTCGCCGAATTTCCTAGATCTGGAGAATACCCAAGCTACATTATCCTGTTCTCTGATATTGAGAGAGTGCTCGCTGAAAAGAAATTAAGTGCCGTTGACAAGGCAATTGCCGAAATTGAGACCTTTTATAAATCTTAACATATATCGGATTATAAGAAATAAGAAATTAGTAAATTCAAACAAGCCCTAATATTTGATACGCTTCACTGATGTCAAGTGTGAACCAGCTGTGAATAAATTTATAAGATTTTCTTAACTTTTAGAGATACATTTAAGTTCGGGTCTAATATATACCGATTCTAATAAAGTTTGGCGGATATTTTTTGGCTATTACTTGCAATAGTTTTGCAGAATTTGAATGCAATAACAAAATGGAAAGGAAAGGAAAGGCAGTCCTCAGGGAGGTACCCGAATATTTGATCCAAAACATACTGAATTGTATTTGGGTAAAGCTTCTTTGTGCAAAATAAAGTGACCAAAGCTGTCATAACTTATAATAATTTATTAGCGCTTAACTGGCTTTCGTGGCATTTCAGTGATTTCCGGGATTGGTTTTTATATGAAAGCAATGGTTAAATGTAGACCGATTTGTGCAAAATTTTATACACTGCCTGATGGCCATAAAAAACTGATCAGTACCTAATTTTAGCATCATAGCTACTAGAGCTTAAATTTTATTAGCATTTAACTGATTTCCGAGGAAGATTTATATGAAAACTCTAGTCAAATGTGGACCGAATCTTAAATTATTTTACACACTGCCTGAGAGTTATAAAAATCTGATCTGTACCAAATTCTAGCATCCTTTTTTTAATATTGCGGAACTAAATAACATTGAGTTCCGCAATATTCAAAAATACTTTGGTTGAGTGAAAGTTGGGTTGACTAGCAGACGACTAAACTGGGTTGAGTTGAGAACGTCAATAGGGGCAAGTATTAAAGTGATTGCTGGAGCGGGGTTATATGAGAGCTATAATCAAATGTGGATCATTTTTAATACTAAATTTTCCAAGAGATGAATATTTTTAAAAATTTTTGTTGACCTCTAAGTCTTTCCGTTCAGGCCCTATTGTGCCTTAAACGATTGTTCGTCTTAGAATTTCATAAGGATTTAAAACATATATCATTTTTGGAATGACAATCTTAGTATAGCCCCCACTCTTTTTGATGGTGGATATAAAAAGTATAATAGGTTGTACCAGATAAAATGTCTGTGCTAAGTTTCATAAAATAATCTTTAAATTTGATAACAAGCTTACATGGATATTCAATAAGTCGTACAGCCGGACGGACATCTTTAGACCGAATCCGAAAAAGATTCTGAGTCAATTTATCAAAAATGTATTTTATTAACCCAACTGTTACCATAAGAAACTAAAACTGGCTCAGATCGAGATATTTCTAAAACTAAGAACCTGAGTATATCCTATGTTCATAAGCAGGGGCAAATCGCCGCATTCGATATCCGTATAGATCGAATATGAAGGGGCTTTTGGACTTTGAAAACGGGGGAAAAAGAGACAAAAATGGAAAACGTTTTATACCCTAAAGTAATAGGTATAGAAACAAATTTAAAATTACATTTTGAACAGCTATAAAAATAAGCGGACATGTGTTGGGTACTTTTTTGAAACTATGTCCGTTAGGGGGTCAAAATGGGCGAAATAATCTTTTTGGTACTTTTTTAACCCACTCTTATTTTTTAAACTAAAGCATATAGAAAGGAACTTTGTACTGCAGTCAATAGATGTGAAAAAATATTGAACACGTATTTGGTACTTTTTTTAATTTATGGGGCCAAAATGGCTAAAAAAGGGATCAAATGATAACTTAACATTTCAAAAAGTAATATGAATAGGAACATTATGTTAATTGCCTTTTAATAAAACGTACCGAATTCTATTGGTACCAAATATATATATATGGAAGTTTTTTGAAATTAGGGGATAAAAAGGGGAACAAATTTGTAATATTATAACTTTTAAACAAATGAATGTTTTTCTGTCTGTATGTTCTTTATAGAATAGTAAACTATGCATTTGATCATGTTATGCTCTTTATGCTCTTTACCGAAGTTGTTGCGGATAAGCCGGCGAAGGTTTTTAAGTTGGTAAGACTAATTTCCAACAGGTGGCGCCACTGAAAATTTCTCAAAATTATTTAAATCGTAAACTATGCATTCGATAATGCTATGATCTTAAGCAAAATTGTTGCGCATGATTCGGCGAAGGTTTCTTAGTTGGTGTGGACAATTTCCAAAAGGTGGTGCCATCAAAATTTACCTAAAGTGAGTCAAATCGTAAACTATTATTTGATCTTTAGCAAAGTTGTTGCACATGAGCCGGTATGAAGAAATTTCGACAGGTGGCGTCACTCAAAGTCAATAAAATCGTAAGCTGTACATTGCTTTGATCTTTAGCAAAGTTATTGCGGATAAGCCGACGAAGGTTTATTAATTTGTATGACCAAAGTCCGACAGGTGGCGCCACTGAAAATTACTCAAAATGAATTATATCGTAATCTGTTAATTTGATCATGTTATGGTCATTTGTAAAGTTATTACGCATTAGCAAATGAAGGTTTCTTAGTTAGTATGAACAACTTCCGACAGATGGCGCCTCTAAAAACTACTCAAGTTAATTAAATCGCAAACTGTTCATTTGATCAGGCTATAATCTTTAGCAAAGTTGTTGCCCATGAGTCGACGGAGGTTTCTGTTGGTATGACCTATTTCCAAAATTATTCAAAATAAATTTAACTGTAAACTATGCATTTAATCATGTGTTGATCGGACAAAATGAATAAAATGATTCAAAATTAACTGAATATTTGTATAATATCTTTCCTCTAAATTTATTTTAATACTTTATTAAATATGTAAAAACTTTAAAATTTGCCTTAAAATGCTAATTATAAAGCTCCGTGCAAAGCTTGGTCAACCAGGTACTATATGTATGAAACATATATTGTTTATTACATTGCACGGTGGTAAAAAGCGGCCAAAAATGATTTTTCTTAATATTATAATTTTGATTAAATTTTGATGGTAGTTTATAGCCAACACTCTAAAATATCCAATTTAACTTTATCTTTGACAATCGGATAACTGATTCGTTTTTTATACTAGCTCAAAGTCTATACTTTTTTGCCTACAATTTTAAAATTAAAAAATTGATTTTTATATACTTTTGAATAAAAGCGGATATAATTTTTCCATTAAAGTTTTTGTTCCTAATTTTTAAGCACTTTTTAAATATTGTTATTAGTGAATCATTTTGTGCAGTTTTAGGAAATTTCTGTGGTTTGGTTTTTTCGAAAATTGAAGTGAAATTGAGATAGTTAAATATCTAGTGAAAATCATAAAAATCTAAATTTTTAAAGGCTATATCTAAGAAAACGGAGCTAAAAGAGGTTACACATAAATTGGATCTTCTACTGCTAAGTACTAGTAGTATATATTTCGAATTTCAGCCGCATTCTCTTGCCGTCCTATTTACCAGAATCATTTTACTAACTTCATATTTTCAGATATTTTAAACATTTTTAATTACACCAGGGTGCAATTTAGTAAGAAAAAGGTCCATAAAATACTTGAAAATAATCTAAAGCACTATTTATTAAATGATTAGATTAAAATTTACTTTAGTTACCACCAAAAAACCAATTTAGGATAACAAATTATACAATGAGTTCAAATAACTTTAAGCGATCTGTATAATGAAAATTTGGGCGTGGCGTTGAATTTTTCAGCCCTCTTTGTTAGCCAACACGTTCTTGAGTTAAATTTTTACAATGAGATTGAGAAAAATGGAACAATACTTTGTTTTTAAGGAAATTCTGTAAGCAATACATTTATACAGGTGGTGGCCACATTACAATGAACAAATCAAAAATGCATAAAGAACATGAAAATCACAGTCTTGAACATTTTCTCATGAATTTTCAACATTTTATTGAAGTATTGAGCTTTTGTTATGTTTTTTTTTTATATAGTAATAAATCTTGACTAATGTACAATTTTTTTCAGAAATTTTAATATATCTCTCAAACTACTCATCCAAATTTTACAAATTATATATAATAAGGTAGACAAAAGGCCTGTACATAAATGAAAATTATTGAATATTTTTCAAAATTATTAAACACATTTTATTAAAGTATCTTATATGTCTCCTTTTATTTGGCCAACCACTTTTAATTTTACCATATAATTTATACAATATAAAGAAAGGACCATAATTTGTCAGCTCAGTAATTTTCAGTCAAAAATATGAAGAAATAAACAAGTTATTGATTTTTGGCCGTATTTTACCACCGTGCATTGTAACGTATTTGTCAAAAGTTCCCTGATAGTAAAATAATTTAATTTAAACTCAATGTTTTCATAAACTAACGGATATGTTTAGATATTAAATTTAATGAAACTTTTTGCAAATTAAATTATTTTGAAAATCCCTAAGGTATGTTGCACAATATTTGCTTTAAAGTCTGAGTTTCAATCGATATCGAATGCAGCGATTTGGCCTCAGGTCTATGTTAAACAATTACTCAAAAGATGGCGCTAATTAAACCGTGTTAAACTATTTCGTTAGAATATAAATATTTATTTTAGAACTCAAGAAAAAGCTCTTCTATGATTTCTCATAATTATCAAAAGTTTACAAAGTTCATTTGTATTAAAAGTAAAAGCATATATACTTTATAAAGAGTGTTCTAAAAAAAATATGCATTTACTATTTTAGACAAAATTTATCCATAGTGCAAGAAATAATTTATTTTTTGATCAAGTTAGTTTCTATAGATATGTCAGATACTATTATTTTAGAAATTATTAATTTTCAATAGTTATTTCAATCAAAATGGACTGCGAAAAAAAAGTTCGTGAAAATATAAAAAATCCGTCATGGACTTTAAAAAAAATAGCTAAAAATTTGAAAGTTGACCCTCGAACGGTTTCTAATGCCATCAGGCGGTATAAGGAAAACCTGAGCATTGAAAGAAAACCTGGATCAGGGAGGAAAAAAGGTCCTACAGATATTGGTAAGGCAAAAGAAGTCGAGCGACTCTTTCGAAGAGCGCCTAACACTTCTTTAAGAAAAGCAGCTCGTACGGTGAAATGTTCTACGTATTTTGCACATAGAGTCAAAGCCTATGCTGGACTGAAGACATACAAAGTCAAAAAGGTTCCAGATCGCAATGCTATAAAGAACTTAGAAGAAAAAAAAACGAGCGAAAAAATTGAAGTCTGATTTTATAAAAAAAATACACCTGTTGTGTGATGGATGATGAAACATACGTACTGGCAGACTTTTCTCAACTTCCTGGTCAAGATTTTTATGTTGCTGATAAACGGGGCAATGTTTGGCAAGAGTTTCGTACAAAAAAAAACAAACAAAACTCCCTAAGAAGTTTCTCGTGTGGGAAGCTATTTGCAGTTGTGGCAAAAGAAGTAAAGTATTTGTGGCATCTGGCACAATAAACACAGAAATTTATATAAAGGAGTGCCTACAAAAACGGTTGTTACCCTTTTTAAGAGAGCACAGAGTGACTACATTTTTTTGGCCCGATTTGGCATCATGCCATTATGGAAAAAAGGCACTTGAGTGGTACTCAAAGAATAATGTCATTTTTGTACCACGAGAGGCAAATCCACCTAACTGTCCAGAACTTCGGCCTGTGGAAAGGTATTGGGCTCTGGTAAAAATGGAATTGAAGAACACAGGAAAGATTTCCAAGAACATATCCGAAAAAAAGTCGATAATTTTGCAAAACCCGAGTACTAAGTAAACATTTTAATGCTAAATGATTTTGTATAATATGTCATTATATTTGCGTATTTTGTAGAGTTTTTATATTAAAAGGTTTGATTTTTATTTAAGAAAATCCAACTACAAATTTTATTTAGAGCACTCTTTATTACAGGTCAACAAACATCTATGAAAGGCTTTAAAATATACCGGTAAATAATTATTTGAAAACTTAAACCCAACTAACCCAAATAAGAAAAATAAGCAAAAAAATAGGTGTTGCGAAATGGGTTTTTGTCTATAATAAATCTCAAAAGCCTGATAAAACCAGTTATTAAAGAAAAAGCTAACGGCTTTTAAAACATAAGTTTAATCCCTTAATTAACGGATTTACAAGAAAATTGATGAGCCAATGATAACAATATATCAAAAACCGTTAAAAGCTTTTTTTTGTTGCAAAATTCTCAAAACTCTCTGAACGGAAATCCAAAAAAAAAAAAAAATGAAAAAACAGAAGATGCTGCCTTAAAAGTCCAACTAATGACTAAACTTTGAAACTTTGAATCATTGTAATTATTAGATTTTCTCAAATTAAATCTCATCTCATGCTTAAGCCAAATGATTTCTTCATTTCTTACTCGATTCTAAGCAAAAATACAAAACAAAAACAAAAAAATGTTGAAAGCAAAAGAAAGAATATTTTAGAATTGGATGGATTTGTACATTTCTTTCTTGTTTCTATTATTTCATTCTTATCTATTCTTTATTAGTTGTGGTTGGTCATTGAACTCCCAGATGTTTTCTATATGTTTTGTTTTTTTTTTTTTTTCTCATTTTCGACTCAACTAAATTTAACTAAAATATTTATACTCAACATTTTAATGTTTAATTATGCTTTGAAAAAAAGCTAAATACAAAATTTTAGAGATTAGAAATTTTTTTTCATGTGAAAAAAGAATTAAAATGCATTATTTTGACAGTTGATAATTTTTATACCCTTCACCACCATAGGCGGAAAGGGTATTATAAGTTTGTGCTGATGTTTGTAACGCATAGAAATATTTGTCTTAGACCCACCTTTTAGTATACCAATAGGCTTAGAATCACTTTCTGAGTCGATTTAGCGATGTCCGTCCGTCCGTCTGGCTGGCTGGCTGGCTGGACCCCCATGTAAACCTTGTAATCAAACTACAGGTCGCAATTCTAAAGATAATTTGATGAAATTTGGCACAGATAATTTTTTTGATAATGGGACCATGGCTATTGAAATTGGTCAAAATCGGTCCATTATTTATGGTACCTCCCATAGGTCCCACTTCCCGGAATTGATATATTGGCCACAAATATCAATATTTTTTCATGAAATTTAAAACAAGTACTGCCTATGTAAACTTAAATCACTGTATCAAATTTCGTTGAAATCGGTCCATCGGAATTTGACCATAGCTCCGATACAAACTCTTCTTTAAAAACGCACTAAATGAGACAAAAAATCACTAAAACCCTCGTAAATCTAAAGATAATGAAACTTTTGAGTTTAGTTTTTGCCTACATAATTTTTGTAACAACTGTAATCTATTTGCCAAATTTCGAGATAATCGGTCCACATTTGACCCTAGCTCTCATATAAGTCCAGATGACGAAAACAGGTTGAGTATATAAGTTTTGAGAAAATGTTTGTATGATGGTAAAATTTAGCAAATATTTGTCTTTATACAGGAAAAATAACACCTTTGACCTTAGTGGTGAAGGGTATCGTATGGTCGGCTTGACCGACTATAGCGCTTTCTTACTTGTTATAATAAAGTTTATTTTGATTAGGTTTTTTTTTCTTGTTATCTTTGAAAGTTATTCAAACTATTTCTATTTCATATTATTTTGGGAAAAATAATAATATTTTATAATCCTTTTGTAAATGTTTGTGTTGGAAAAAAATAGTGAGGATTTCATACAAGTTTCGTTTTTGTTTTTAATTTATATATATAAAAAATATAGGATATAAAAATATTTTTTGTGGAATTTTAAACGTAAATTGTGTCATTTCTTAAAGTTTTTTTTTCACTTGTTCTTTAAATATCACTTTATTCAAAAACGTCTTTTTTATTATTTTATTTTTATATAAAACTTTTTTTTTAATAATTTTTGATTTTGTTCACATTCACTTAAACATTTTTTAAATGTCCGTTATTTTATTTTTAACATTTTTTATTTCAAGCTTTCTAGCTTTAAAAAATAAAGCTCTTATTAATAATAATGATTGTCAAAGGTTTTAGTTAAAGCTTTTCTAAACTTTTATTATAAATAAGTTTTGTACTTAATTACTTACTGCCCAATATCTTTTTTTATAATAATGTTCAATTTAGAGCAAACTCAAAAATTTTTATAAAAAAATATATAAATTATTTAACAATTAAATATAATTTAAATTTAAAAATTTATTTATATATTTCATTAAAAAGCTTTTAAAACATTCAAACTGAGCTTTTCAATTAAACTGTACAAAATTAAGCTTAAAGCTCATAGTATCCTAAGTTTAAGAATACCTAACATTTCTAGACATGTCATTAAAGTTAAAGCTTTGTAAGACATTAGAGCTAAAGCTTAAAAATGATAACTGCCCCATAAGCTCATTTTTAAATTTATTCTGCTTAAGCTAAACTTAAAGCTTTTGTTTTCCTTATTTCATAAAGGCTTACAATTTCTAGTTGCCCGTGTGAGAACAAATTTACAAATTGTAAAGTTATTTAACAAAATTTTTTTAAATGCTTTTTTATCAGAAAATTTTTAAATTAATCATAAAAATTTAAATTAATCAGATTATAGAGGCAAAGCTCAAAAAGCTCATAGTTTTTTTTTTTTTAATTTCATATGATCGTAAACTGCTTGATTTAAGAAAACAATTTGAGATATTGTGGAATTATTAAAAAAAAAGAAACTAAATGCTTTTTAGATAAAAACTGAGCTAAAGCTCATGTTTTTCAAAGCTCATAAATGCTTACAATTTTTAGCTGTTTCATAAAAAAATTTTTAAATTTTTCAGACATTAGAGCCAGAGCTTAAAAAAAGTTTAAAAAGCACAAAGACAGACGCTATTTATTTGTTCTTTTAAACGACAATTTTGAATATTTTTGACCATATTTCCCACATAACTCGAATCCTAGGAGGTGTTATCAGGGGTAGGTTCACCAAAGATCAAACAGTTTAATGCACAAAAGATCTTTATCTAAAGAATATATGACAAGTTTTTACAAAACTTGAAAGAAAAGTTTTTCCGTTTATCAGCTTTTCAAAGAGCTTTGCCGAAAATATGCATATAAAATAATTTTTTCAACAGATAAAAAAAACTTTAAGCTAAAGGTGAACTTTTAATTTTGAAAATATAATTTTGAAAATAAAGCTTAGACAAAATTAAAAAAACTTTTGTAAAACAATACATTTTTTTTTTTTTTTTGAAAAAAGTTATTTGAATTTTCATTAAGAATTTGGAACCAAATATAAAAGCTTAATTTTTTTTAACTCTAAGAAAGCTTAAAGGACTTCAAAAAACTTTCTTAAAAGCTTTTTAAATACATTTAGTAAAGTTTCTTTTAAAAGGTTTTTGTCACAAAAAACTTTTTTATGAAGAAAATTATTTGAATTTTTATTAAGAATTTAAAAAAAAATATATAAAAGACTGAAATTTTGTCAACTTTAAAAAAAGCTTTTCGATATCCTTTAATAAATAATTTTATAGTAAAGTTTCTTTTGAAGAGTTTGCCACAAAAAGATTTTTTAATACAAAATTCTCATAAAAAAACTATTCAATATCGATTTCGATTATGTTATAATAGATTTTTTTTTTGAAAAATTTATCAAAAAACTTTTATTAGCTTTTAAAAAAGCTTTAAATAAAGTTTTTTTCTTTTTCTTTACATCAGAAAAGTGTAAACTCACCAACTAATTCATAATCAAAAAATTAAGCTATGACAAGCTTATAATTCAAATTTTTTCATACAAATTTTTTACTATTAGACTTGGATAATTTAATAATTCTTTTACGGATTAGGGAGTTATTATTGGAAATAAAACTTTTATTATAAAAAAAGCTCTTTTTCAAAAATATTATTTAATATAAAATCGTTTCCTTAAGCTTTTATGTAAAAAAAAAATTTAAATGGTATTAAATAAACTCATTTAGTTCTGCTGGAATTTTCAAAAAGCTTTTTGATCAAGAGGTTTTTTTAAAAAGCTTTTAAGAAATCTTTTATAACCGAAGCTTGAGCTTTTTGAAAAGAAAAATTAACTAAAACTCGAATTTCTTAAGTTCAAAATTCGTATTTTTCTTTGGAAAAATTTTGATTTGACTCTAATAAAAAAAAATTCTTTTGAAGTTTTTTTTTTGGAAAAAAAATGTTGATCGATTAAAATAGGAGCTTTTTATGCGAAATTAAATCTTGTTTAAATTTATATTTTTTAAAATGTTACATCAAGCTTTTTGAACATGAATTTTTATATCCAATTTTTTCCTAATATATTTTTTCATAAAAAAAAACTTTATTTTTGCAAAAGTTTTTTTTTTGGAAAAAAAAATGTTGATCGATAAAAATAGGAGCTTTTTATGTGAAAAAAAAATTCTTCTTTAAATTTTTATTTTTTAAAATGCTAGTAGCTTTTTATGTGATAAAATTTCTTAGTTAGAAATTTCCTTGTTAAAATTTTTATTTTTAAAAAAAAGTTCAATCAAGCTTTTTTACCGTAAATTTTGAAATCCAAAACCATTTTTGTGCAAAATAAATTTTGTTTAGAATTTTATGATCTTTTTGCTAAAATTGGCTTTAAAAATTAAAAACAAAAAAATCTTGATTATATTTTTTATAAAATTAGATATTTTTTGCTTTGTATTTTGCGTTCGATTTATTTTGCTTAGACTCTAATAAAAAAAATTTTTTCGAAAATTTTTTTGGAAAAAAGTTTATTGATAAAGTAAGCAGGAACTTTTTATGTAAAAAAAAAATTTTGTAAAAATTTTTTATTTTTAAAAAATTTACATTAAACCTTTTTATCATTTTGAACAAAATATTTTTGATAAAAAGCTTTTGTGCAAAAAAATTTTTGTTTTCAATTTTTAAGATCTTTTTGCAAAATTGTCTTTAAATTTTTTTTTTTTTTTTTTAATTAGATATTGAATAATTTTGGTTTGATTTTAATAAAAAAAAATTCTTTTGAATTTTTTTTTTTTTGGAAAAAATTAATAAAGTTAGGAAGAGCAAACAAAAACCCTCATTTTTCTGTTTTAATAATATTCGATATCCATTTTTGCTTTGTATTTGACGTTCGAATAATTTTGGTTTGAAACTAAAAAAATATTTTGAAATTTTTTTGGAAAGAAAAGTTTGTTGATAAAGTTAGGAGAAGTTTTTAAGTTGAAAAAATTTTTGATTAAAATTTGTATGTTTAAAAAAAATACATCAAGCTTTTTCGTCATGAATTTTAATAGAAAATTTTTTCTAAAATATTTTTTCTTAAAAAAGTTTTTGTGCAAAAAAAAAATTTGTTTTGAATTTTTAAGATCTTTGGTTTTTCTTCAAAAAATTGCAAAAAAAATATTTCATAATTTTTTTTTTATAAAATTATATATCCTCTTTTCTTTAAAGTTTATTATTATTAATAAATTTTGGAGGATTTTTATGTGAAAAAATTTTGTTAAAAAGTTTTGTCAAGCTTTTTTTAATGAATTTTTGTATAAACTTTTTGTGCAAAAAAAAATTTGTTTATAATTTTAAGATCTTATTGATAGAGTTAGGGGGAGCTTTTTATGTGAAAAAATTTTGTTGTTAAAATTTATATTTCTAAAAAAGTTCCTTCAAAGCTTTTTATCATGAATTTTGATATAAAATTTTTCCTTCAATATTTTTTTATAAAAAACTTTTTGTGCAAAAAATTTTTTTGTTTAAAATTTTGAGATCCTTAGACTAAATTTTCATTAAAAAATTAAAATTTTTTTTTTTTTAATAAAATTAGATATAAATTTTTAATTTTGACGTTGTTCGAATAATTTTGGTTTACTCTAATAAAAAAAATGTTGGAAATTATTTGGAAAAAAAGTTTGTTGCTAAAGTAAGGAGAAGTTTTTTAGGTGAAAAAATTTCTTATTAAAATTTGTATTTCTTAAAAAAGAACCATCAAGCTTTTTTATCATGAATTTTGATATAAAATTTTTTCCTCAAATATTTGTTCATACAAAAAGTTTTTGTGCAAAAGAAAATTATATTTTGAAATTTTAAGATCTTTTTGCAAAATTTTCTTAAAAAAACTTTCATTATTTTGATTTTTTTAATAAAATAATTTATCAAATAATTTTGATTATTATTTTGATTTTTTTTTTTTTTTTGGAAAAATTGATAAAATTAGAAAGAGAAACAATTTTTTGTTAAAATTTTTATTTTTAAAAAGCTTTTTGATCATGAATTTTTATATCCAATTTTAGGCCAAATATATTTTCATAAATAAAATTTTTTATTCAAAATTTTAAGATCTTTTTGCAAAATTTTCTTTAAAAAATTTAAAAAATAATCTCCATTATTTTTATTTTTTTTTTTATAAAATAAGATATCCATTTTGGCTCGGTATTTGACGTTCGAATAATTTTGGTTTGAAAATATTTTTAAATTTTTTTGGAAAAAAAGTTTGTTGTGAAAGTTCGGAGAAGCTTTTTTAGATTTTTTTTTTTTTTGGAAAAAAGTTTATTGATAAAGTTAAGCTTTTTGAGTTAAAAAAATTTCTGGTTATTATTATTTAAAAAAAAATTCATCAAGATTTTTTTCAAGAATTTTTATGAACAATTTTATCCTTAAGTATTTTTTAATCAAAAATTTTCTAAATGAAAATTAATCTTGAATAGGGATAATCCTACTGATGAGATGGTCTAACCAACCATCGAAACGCGTCGAGGAAAGGTTTCCCCACCAATATTTTTTTGGTTTTATCAAAAAACTATTTCTTACAATAATAAATAATTGTAATGAATTGGAATCTTAGTGCAATACACTACAGTAAAACTTTTTAATTCAATGTTTGATGTCCCAAAATTTTTGATAAAACTTTTTAAAAATTTTTTTTTGTCGAAAAAAATCTTTGTTTTAAATTTTAAGATTTTTTTTGCTAAAATTGGCTTTAAAAAAATTTAAAAAAAAAATTCTTTTTTATTTTTTGTTAATAAAATTGGTTATCCAGTTTTGCTTGTTATATTTTTTTTGCTGTAGTATTTTTTTAAAAAAGTTTTTTAAATTTTTCAAAATTTTTAAAAAAATTTGAAGTTTGCTCATGAACATTTTATATTTTATTTTTATTAAAATATTTTATTTTTATTAAGGGCGTTACAGTCCATTAAAGTCTTTATAAGATTTTATATTAAATTTTTTGAATAAAAATATTTACTCTTCTTTTTTAAAAATCCAAAATATTGAAAAATAATCCTTTTGTGAGTTATTTGTGAAATTTTAAAAAAATCACCATTTTCAACATTTTTTTAAACATTTTTTTTATGTTTTTTTTTAATATTAAGTTTTCAATTATATTCTTTATTTTTTACATGTTTTTTTAAAAATTTAAACAGTCACTTTTTAAAAAATTTAAATTTATTTGAATTTTTTTTATGTAAAATCATTCAATTTTATGTTTTTTTTTTTTTTTTAAATAGTATTCAAATTTTCTTTATCTTATAAATTGATATTTCCTTTCTGTTTTCTATTAATTTACATTTATATTTTTTATGTATATGCATTTTTCTTTATTTATTTGATTTTCTTTAAAAAATTTTTTTTCTAAATCATTCACAATAATTTCAAAAAAAAGGGGGAAGGAAAAATTACGTCACTTCCGTCATGCTGCACTCCATATACTTTTTTTGTAAGACATTTCTTTATTTTTTTTTTTTTCTATTTTTTGTTACATTTTTCAAATGCACTTGTGCAGTTTTATTAGGGGTTTAATCTAATTTTTTTACACTTTTTTTCTCGTTACAATTCCACAATTTTTAAATATTTTTGGGTTTTTTTTATAAATTTTGAGATTTTTATTTTTTAATTTAAAATTGAAAATTGAAAAGTATAAACTAACCGATTTCACTTAAAGTGTAATTCATCCGCTTTGTTATATATATTGAACCGATATTTTAAGTTTGACAACGTTAGAATTATTTTAAATTTTCTTTACAACAAAATGTTTTAAGTTTCTGTGTGTGTGTAAGTGTGAGTGTGTAACTTTGTGTATGTGTGTGTGTATGAGTGAGTTGGTGTATTTGTTGTTGTTGCTGTTGGTTTTTCAATGCAGCACTAGGGAAAACGCTCCTCGCTCTTTTATGATTTTTCTTTTATGTAAATGTATGTGTGTGTTTGATTTTTCTTTTTTTTCTTATTATTTTTTTTTTTTTGTTCAAATGTGATTGTAATAATGTTGTTGTTGTAGTTGTTGTATTATCATGCTGAATGACGACGACGACGATGTTGCTGTTATTTTTGTAGTTGTTGTTGTTGTTGTGGTTGATGAAGATGGTGGTGTTGGTGGTGGTGGTGGCCCGACGACGAGTAACTAAAACGCGGTACCAACGATACGCAAAACAACATACCCGCGATACGCTCAATACGAAGTGTAGCCAAAGACTGCCTCAAAATGTTATCGAGTTTGCTGTATTCCATCCATCTAGCCAGTCAACCCAACCAGTCAGCCAGCGAGCCAGCCACAGTCATTCATCCATCCTCAACATTGTTGGCTAGTAGTTGTTGCCGACGTCTGTCTGCCTGTTTGTTTGTTTGCTTATGTGTTTCTTTTAGTTGCTGACTGCTACTGCTGCTGCTGCTCTTGCTTTGGATACGCTGCCACTTCCAAAAGGCCTAACTAAGTCTGCAGCCACGTCTTCTCTGTGTCTGTTTATCGTCGGTCTTTATGCCAACAGCCAACGTTTTACCAGTCACTCAACTTAACTGTTTCACTAATCACATACTCTTATGAAGGCGACGTCTACATTAACGTCTTCTGCTGACGTTTGCAGTAGCTTTAATTTTGTGGAAAAACTTAAGCTCGCGGGCTCCCCAAAAAAAAAAACAGTAAAATCTGTAAACGTAGCAACACCATTAAAACGGCCGCTCTTAAACTCTTAAAGCAAACCTCCACAAAACGAAAATTGTTCATAAGTTTTTGATATAAATTTTTTAAGAGTTTTAAAGAAAAATCATAAACTAATGTTTTCCTTAAACACTCCCTTAAATTTAGTTAAGGGAAACAAAAGCAATATTTTTCATTACATAAACCATCTTTACTCTTGTACTGCTTCCATTAGATACAAAAACCCATAAGAATGTGCCACATCCAACTTATTAAGTTCGTATATAACATAAATATTTTGTAAATTTTGCGGCTCTTTAAAAACTCTCAATACACTCGCTCTAGCACTCATTAAACGAATGATTAATACACGAAACTGTTACGACAACAAAAACAAACAGCAACAAAAACCTCAACAAAAAAAATAATAATTATTATTACAACATTTCTTAATGCTCCCCAACAAAATTTCTCTCGCTGTTTCACTTTTCTCATATCTTTTGCTTTCACAACTTTCTTTTTCTCTTAAATGTTAAACACTTTCTCATAATATAAAATTCAAAAACAAAACAACTCTTACATTTTGAGAGAGTCTTAATGTTATATCACTACTCTCAATTTTATTCCATGCTCTTTTCTTTAGTTATGATAAATTTGTGTTTTGCCAGTTTCTGGTACTATTTTGCTTATATAGGAAGTACCTTTAGTTATTTATTTGATTTTTTGTACTTAAATATTTCGTTTTGGAATTTTCCTCAAATTAATTGATACGAGTAATGTCTTAAATGTAAAATGCTTCTGTTTTAAATGTAATTTAAAATTCTTTGTTTTATTTCTTATCAGTTTTTCTAAAAAAAAATTAAGAAATTACAAGTATTTGACCCCATATAAATTTGGGTATTTTACGATCATACCTACAGAAGTCTGTAAATAAATCTTATCAGTTTCTTGAAATTGAAATATTTATTATTAAGAAAAAATTACTACATATTTCATATATAAGACTGTAAAACACTATTTTGTGGTCAAGACAGTTCCTGTACAAATAGAAAGTACTAGACCAGGGTATTCAGACCCCTAAAGCGTTTGGACCTATCAGGTGGAACTTTAGAGTTATCGCCATTTGAAAGTTGCAATTTTTTCTTATATGATATGTAAAATTAAGTGATAGAAAAAACAGTTTAATTTTCTTTATCCTTCTCTCAAATATATATTATAGTGTTGACATAAACAAAAATTAAAAACTCTATTATTTTCCGATCCCCCCATCCGACCACTTTTTTTAATTTAAAATTTTGATATCAATATAATAATCCATATTTGAAAGAAGGATAGACTTATAGGTAGACTGATAGGCTTTATGCGTTACAAACATCAGCACAAACTTATAATACCCTTTCCACCTATGGTGGTGAAGGGTATAATAAATTTGAAGAAGTATAGAATCCATCGAAGCATAGATCCACTAAGAATTTTTGAAAATTCGAACTTTTGTGGGTAAACAAAATTCAGTATCGCTCTATCTCCGAAATTAATAGCAATATAAAGAAAGCAATTAATTGAATTGATTCAATAAGAGGACATGGATTTAGTACTTTTTAAGAAATAAATCACAATCGAATTTATAGCAACAAAATACATGATTCGAGAGAACAAAGAAATATAATCTCCAACATTGTTGCCACGACACTATTATTTTTGTAAACATTTGGGAATATTTTTCAAAACTGAAAGTAATTCTAATATTAAACAATTTTAAAATTTTTTTATATATTTTCGATCCAAACATTTTTTTATAGAAAAATTTTTAATAAAAATATTTTTCTTTGAAAGATTTTTCGATAAAAATTATATTTTAATGCAAATTTTTCGATAAAAATATTTTTCTGTAAAAATTTTCGATAAAAATATTTTCTCAACAAAAAATTTTCAAATCGTCTAAAGAAATATTTTGGATATAAAAGTTTTCTATAGAAAAATTTTTGATAAAAAAAATTTCTATAGAGTGTTTTTGAGTGTTCTAAAAAAATATGCATTTACTATTTTAGACAAAATTTGTCCATAGTGCAAGAAATAATTTATTTTTTGATCAAGTTAGTTTCTATAGATATGTCAGATACTATTATTTTAGAAATTATTAATTTTCAATAGTTATTTCAATCAAAATGGACTGCGAAAAAAAGTTCGTGAAAAAATAATTAAAACTTTTCAAAAAAATCCGTCATGGACTTTTAAAAAAATAGCTAAAAATTTGAAAGTTGACCCTCGAACGGTTTCTAATGCCATCAGACGGTATAAGGAAAACCTGAGCATTGAAAGAAAAATCAGGGAGGAAAAAAGGTCCTACAGATATTGGTAAGGCAAAAGAAGTCGAGCGACTCTTTTGAAGAGCGCCTAACACTTCTTTAAGAAAAGCAATGTTCTACGAATTTTGCACATAGAGTCAAAGCTTATGCTGGACTGAAGACATACAAAGTCCAAAAGGTTCCAGATCGCAATGCTATAAAGAACTTAGAAGCAAAAAAACGAGCGAAAAAATTGAAGTCTGATTTTATAAAAAAATACACCTGTTGTGTGATGGATGATGAAACATACGTACTGGCAGACTTTTCTCAACTTCCTGGGCAAGATTTTTATGTTGCTGATAAACGGGGCAATGTTCGGCAAGAGTTTCGCACAAAAAAACAAACAACATTCCCTAAGAAGTTTCTCGTGTGGCAAGCTATTTGCAGTTGTGGCAAAAGAAGTAAAGTATTTGTGGCATCTGGCACAATAAACACAGAAATTTATATAAAGGAGTGCCTACAAAAACGGTTGTTACCCTTTTTAAGAGAGCACAGAGTTACTACATTTTTTTGGCCCGATTTGGCATCATGCCATTATAGAAAAAAGGCACTTGAGTGGTACTCAAAGAATAATGTCATTTTTGTACCACGAGAGGCAAATCCACCTAACTGTCCAGAACTTCGGCCTGTGGAAAGGTATTGGGCTCTGGTAAAAAAGGAATTGAAGAACACAGGAAAGATTTCCAAGAACATGCCCGATTTTGAGCGCAGGTGGAACACATGCTCCAAAAAGGTATCAGAAGCAACTGTAAAATCTTTAATGGGAGGGTTTCCGAAAAAAGTCGATAATTTTGCAAAACCCGAGTTCTAAGTAAACATTTTAATGCTAAATGATTTTGTATAATATGTCATTATATTTGCGTATTTTGTAGAGTTTTTATATTAAAAGGTTTGATTTTTATTTAAGAAAATCCAACTACAAATTTTATTTAGAGCACCCTTTATTTGCAGTTGTGGCAATAGAAGTAAAGTATTTGTGGCATCTGGCACAATAAATAAAGAAATTTATATAAAGGAGAGCCTACAAAAACGGTTGTTACCCTTTTTAAGAGAGCACAGAGTGACTACATTTTTTTGGCCCGATTTGGCATCATGCCATTATGGAAAAAAAGCACTTGAGTGGTACTCAAAGAATAATGTCATTTTTGTACCACGAGAGGCAAATCCACCTAACTGTCCAGAACTTCGGCCTGTGGAAAGGTATTAGGCTATGGTAAAAAAGGAATTGAAGAACACAGGAAAGATTTCCAAGAACATGTCCGATTTTAAGCGCAGGTGGAACACATGCTCCAAAAAGGTATCAGAAGCAACTTTAAAATGGGTAAGCTTAAAAAAAAAATCTTGAAAAAAATTAACTTTGGACAGCCTAAAATCTTAACTAAAGCGAAATTTAAAACTTTTAAGAACTTTAAAGATTGTATGAGCTACCATGTTATGCAAATTTTATTTTATAGGATCAAATTAAACACTATAATTGCACGTCAATACTGGTTTTAGAACAGTGAAATTGTGCCATCTGTTGTTAGATAGACACATTTTATAAGTTATATGTTCGAAAGCCAATTTTATTTCATTGAAATCGACGGAGTGTTTATAATGTAGAGCTTAACGCCGATGAAAGATGCTGTGGTAATCATTTTTAATAAAAAACAAGTAAGAAAGCGCTATAGTCGGTCAAGCCGACCATACGATACCCTTCACCACTAAGGTCAAAGGTGTTATTTTTCCTGTATAAAGACAAATATTTGCTAAATTTTGCCATCATACAAACATTTTCTCAAAACTTATATATTCAACCTGTTTCCGTCATTTGGACTTATATGAGAGCGAGGGTCAAATGTGGACCGATTATCTCGAAATTTGCCAAATTGATTACAGTTGTTACAAAAATTATGTATGCAAAAAATAAACTCAAAATTTTCATTATCTTTAGATTTACGAGCGTTTTAGTGATTTTTTGTCTCATTTAGTACTTTTTTAAAGAAGAGTTTGTATGGGAGCTATGGTCAAATGTGGACCGATTTCAACGAAATTTGGTACAGTGATCTAAATTTACATAAGCAGTATTTGTTTTAAATTTCATGAAAAAATATTGATATTTGTGGCCAATATAGCAATTCCGGGAAGTGGGAGGTACCATAAATGGGAGGTACCATAAATAATAGACCGATTTTGACGAATTTCAATAGCCATGGTCCCATTATCAAAAAAATTATCTGTGCCAAATTTCATCAAATTATCTTTAGAACTGCGACCTGTAGTTTGATTACAAGGTTTACATGGGGGTCCAGCCAGCCAGACGGACGGACGGACGGACATCGCTAAATCGACTCAGAAAGTGATTCTAAGTCTATTGGTATACTAAAAGGTGGGTCTAAGACAAATATTTCTATGCGTTACAAACATCAGCACAAACTTATAATACCCTTTCCACTTATGGTGGTGAAGGGTATAATAATAAATTGATGTTTGCCATGACGAACCCAGGCAGAATATGATAGGCGTTCTAATTAACGAAGTCACAGTCACACATTATTCAAAGTATTGTCCATAGTTAGCCACTTCGTTTACCCATCTTTCTGGTAGCATATGAATTTCGCGCTATAAGAATTGCACTAGTTTTGAAGTAAGGAATGAATCAATCAACAATCCACTGTTCTTCAACTAATTTTTAACCTTGCAACATGTTGCCGATCGTTGTTAGGATTATTACCTCATGTCTGGCCAAATATTCCGGACGTTTTTCGCTGAATGATCTCTTCAAACGAATCAATTGCCTTCAGTACGAATCAGACTAACCCGACTTTGACTTCATGAATACTCGGCTTCGGCGTTTTTTGGCTGGTTGGACGGGCTTTACATATGACTTATTGAGCTCGGTGTTATAAAAACGTGTCCATTTTTCATCACCAGCAACAATACTAGAATTTTGCATGGTTCATATAATGTTATTAAAACGTAGTGGTCATGATGCCAAACATCAATGATTCGGACCTTAGTGCAATTTCGTGTAAACGACCAAGTGGAGCATTTGTAATACCTCTTCTTAAATGTCGAAAGAATCACACAAGTGTTTTGTCAAGCGATGTCTAGATTTCCTTTTTACTACTTAAACGACCAAGTGGCGCATGTGTGATACTTAATACATCTTGAATGTCGAAAGAAGCATTCATGTGACTTCTCGGCTTTGCCAAGAGATGTGTAGATCTTCTAACTTAATAACCCGAAATCCGAATGAAAATGTAATTCCATGTATCGCCTGGTCTTTTTAGAGCTTTTCTACCACGATTCTGAAAGGTTGAATGTTAATATCAGTGTGACAATATTGAAGATTGGTGCTTGTGTGACACATCACCTTGATACATTTTGAATGTCGAAAAAAACACTCAAGTGATGTTATGATCTAACTGAGACTATCAGTGGTAAAAGGACTGAATTTGTTGTGTTCAACTGTTTTATGTGAGGATGCTTAAAGCTAATAATTAGGAGGTATTACTCTGTCGATATGTGTAAGTTTCAGGTTTATAGGGCTTACACTTCCTAACGTGATGTCATCAAAAGGGTTCTTAGGGTATACTCGCACAAAGTTTTTAATGCATACATATCTAAAGAATATAAATTTAAAACTGAAATCAGGGTTAGATAGGAACTTCAGAAATTATATTTGGGACGTGTTGCTCTGACAATTTGTACAAGCCTTATTTTTTAATGGTATATACAATAGGGTCTCACTTTAAGATTTTGAATGGATAATGTTTATAATTAATAACGTATAGCACAGAAGTTAATGGATGGATTTAGGTTAGTCCCGGGTCATTGTCAATATGCAGTCTGTTGCTACATGTGGTCCGACTTTTCTGAATTTTATTGAGTTGTCTCTGTGTAATAAAAAAACTAACTCAATTCTGATACAGAATACTTATACATATGTCATGTATATCGGCTTTCAATATACGTCAGTTTCAGTTGAAAGGGACCAATGGATGAAAAACTTGAGTTTTGCTTTTTCACTGATTCTTAAAATAGACAATACACTCGTTCGAATGCAGCAAACTCGTTCTTACTTGAAACTTGCTTTTTGGGGGTTTTCGGGACCGAATCTGGGATTATATCCGAAAACGCTAAGCTGCTAATCAGTGATCTCAAAACTCCAGAACAATTACACAGCGTTAAGCTGTGCCTTAAATTTGAAAAGTCTGACTTTAGATACATAATCAGCGAGTAACGAGTTAACAAGTAACCAGGTAACGAGTTTCAAGCAACAAAAGCATTTAGGAGTATCAAAATCCACTTGTTTCAAACAAATCTAATAACATTATACAAAAAATTCCACCATATTGGATCTGCCGTTTTGAATTTTCAAAATTCAATACCAGATTCTTTATCAGCGATCCCCAAAACTCACTTATAACAGGTTTCGAGCTATAAAAGCGTTCAGGCGTTTCAAAATTAGCTTGATAACTTCAAAATTGTTTTTCTCCAAAACTTATTTTTTGGCCATAGGTCCCTTTTAACTGGAATTGGCACATATATTTTTGATTTTAAAAAAGTTGGAATATAATTCTGTTATAAAATACATGTCAGTCCATTCTCCAACAGATCCAGAAACCAGAATTTTAACACACAGACCTTAGACGGATAAATCGATCGGTATAATTTTGATGATGTGTAAAAAAAATAACTACAAAATGATTGATAAACTTTGATTCCTATCACATAGGAAACGTTTTCCATTTGCAAAAAAACAAAACAAGTAAGAAAGTACTTTAGTCGGTCAAGCCCGACCATACGATACCCTCCACCACTAAGGTCAAAGGTATAAAGACAAATATTTGGTAAATTTTGCCATCATACAAAAATTTTCTCAAAACTTATATATTTAAGCTGTTTCCGTCATTTGCCATTATACGAGAGCTAGGGTCAAATGTGGACCGATTTCAACGAAATTTCGCAAATTACAGTTGTTACAAAAATTATGTGTGCAAAAAATAAACTTGAAATTCTCATTATCTTTAGATTTACGAGCGTTTTAATGATTTTTGTCTTTTTTAGTTTGTATGAGAGCTATGGTTAAATGTGAACCGATTTCAACGAAATTTGGTGCAGTGATTTTTATTTACATAAGCAGTATTTGTTTTAAATTTCATGAAAAAATATTTATATTTGTGGCCAATATATAAATTCCGGGAAGTGGGACCTATAGGAGGTACCATAAATAATGGACCGATTTTGAGGAATTTCAATAGCCATGGTCCCATTATCAAAAAAATGATCTGTGCCAAATTTCATCACATTATCTTTAGAATTGCGTAATTGTAGTTTGATTACAAGGTTTACATGGGGGTCCAGCCAGCCAGACGGACGGACATCGCTAAATCGACTCAGAAAGTGATTCTAAGCCTATTGGTATACTAAAAGGTGGGTCTGAGACAAATATTTCTATGCGTTACATACATCAGCACAAACTTATAATACCCTTTCCATCTATGGTGGTGAAGGGTATAAAAGCTAAAAACAAGAATGTACCTGACTAAAAAGTACTCCACAAATTTTGGATCAAAATATCTCATCCCCACGCTCTTTTGTTTGGATAGAGTAAAGTGCATTTAAGAGCACTGGACTTAAGTATGGCCCAAAACTGTAAAAATGTGCCCCAACCATTAATTCAGGGAAGGAAAAAGCAATGAACAATTACATAGCGTAGACATAATATCTGGAGGCATTTAAAACAAATTATCTCTTTCTATAAAAAGAAAAAAAGTTTGAATGCATTTTATGGAGAAGTTTTGTAATGAAGTTAGAGAAAGAAAATATGTCTGTAATTGTAAGAGTATTTGTACTCATATAAATTAGATGGAGCTTTAAGTTTTTCATGTATTTTTGTTGCTTCATTATGTTTCTTTCCGACTTCTTCTTTTTGATTTTTATAGCTTTTCGTGTTGGTTTTATTGAAAATTAAAATCGGTTATACGTTCGTCGGTTCATTCGTAAATCGCTGACTGGGTATGTGTGTCTCTGTGCCGATTTTTTATGTATCTTTTGCTTTACTATTTTCATTCGTAAGTTTTATGTCGTCTTGGCTATTTTTTTGTTGTAGGTTTGTTTGTTTGCTTGTTTTATTGTTGTAACGTTAATGTTTGTTTGTTGATTGTAAGTATCTTCTCTGTCGTTAGTCTCGTACATAGTTCGTTCACTGTTTGGATTTGTGAAGTTGATGAACTTTTTTCTTCATTTTCTTGTTAATTCTCTTTGCCGCATTAAGGGAAATTGTTGCTATTTGGCAGAAACAGCTGTTTAAGCTTTTTCAATCAAATGAGCATAAAAATTTGTTGTGTTTACGTTTTTTTTTATATCGGATTTATTTGCCTTTTTGCCGAGTTTAAGGTGAATAACTTTTTGTATTCATTAAAAAATCAACATTTTTAAAATAATTATGAGTATTTTATTTTGATTTCAGTTTTTCTCTTTTTTTATAATTCTCTTTTAAAAAGATTTGATGTTTGATTTAAGAGATTTTTTTTTTTTTGATGTCAAGTTTTGTTTTAGTTGCAATTTTGTCCCATAATTATTTCGAACACTTGTGCATTAAAGCTTTTTTAAAGTCATTTGCTTTAAATGAAGTGATAAATTATTTTCACACCTAAAAGTAGTACAATGGGCCAAAGTGATCATTAAACTGAAAATGCTATTTAATTATTGGTTAGAAGAAAATTTCGTAAAGCTTTAGGGCAAATACGACTATAAATTATGGTAAAGCAATTATTTAAAAAAAATGAATGATAAAACTACATTTAGTCACTTACATATTCTATAGAAAAATTTGTGACGAACAAAATTTTCTCTAAAAAAATTTGTGACAAACTGAATTATTTATAGAAAAATTTTCTATAGAAAAAATAGTCACAAATAAAATTGTCTATAAAAAAATATATCAAAAAAATATTCTATAAAAAAAACTTGTCACAAACAAAATTTCTATAAAAAAAATTTATTACAAACAACATTTTCTATAGAAAAATTTGTCACAGACAAAATTTTCTAAAGAAAAATTTGTCACAAAAAAATTATTTTATAGAAAAACTTGTCACAAACAAATTTTTCCACACAAAAATTTGTCACAAAATTTTCTACAGAAAAATTTGTCACAAAATTTTCTATAAAAAAACTTATCACAAAATTTTGTTTAGAAAAATTTGTCACAAGATTTTCTATAGAAAAATTTGTCACAAAAATTTTTATAAAAAAATTTGTGACAAATTAAATTATTTATAGAAAAATGTTCTATAGAAAAATTAGTCACAAACAAAATTATTTTTAGAAAAATTTGTCACAGACAAAATTTTCTAAAAGAAAAATTTGTCACAAATTTTTCTACAAAAAATTTGTCACAAAATTTTCTACTAAAAAAATTGTCACAAAAAAATTTTTCTATAGAAAAATTTGTCACAAAATTTTCTACAAAAAATTTATCACAAAATTTTCTACAAAAAAAATTGTCATAAAATTTTCTATAGAAAAATTTGCTACAAAATTTTCTGTAGAAAAATTTGTCACAAAATTTTCTGTAGAAAAATTTGTCACAAAATTTTCTATAGAAAAATTTCTCACAAAATTTTTAATACAAAAATTTGTCACAAAATTTTCTATAAAAAAAAAACTTATCACAAAATTTTCTATAGAAAAATTTGTCACAAAATTTTTTATAGAAAAATTTGTGACAAACAAAATTTTCTATAGAAAAATTCGTCACAAAAATTTCTATAGAAAAATTTGTCACAAAATTTTCTATAGAAAAATTTGTCACAAAATTTTCTATAGAAAAATTTATCACAAAATTTTCTATAGAAAAATTTGACACATAATTTTCTATTACAAAATTTGTCACAAAATTTTCTATAGAAACATTTGTCACAAAATTTTTTATAGAAAAATTTGTGACAAACTAAATTATTTATAGAAAAATGTTCTATAGAAAAATAGTCACAAACAAAATTTTCTATAGAAAAATTTTCTACAAAATTTTCTGTAGAAAAATTTGTCACAAAATTTTCTGTAGAAAAATTTGTCACAAAATTTTCTATAGAAAAATTTTTAATACAAAAATTTGTCACAAAATTTTCTATAAAAAAACTTATCACAAAATTTTCTATAGAAAACTTTGTCACAAAAATTTTTATAGAAAAATTTGTGACAAACAAAATTTTCTATAGAAAAATTCGTCACAAAAATTTCTATAGAAAAATTTGTCACAAAATTTTCTATAGAAAAATTTGTCACAAAATTTTCTATAGAAAAATTTCTCACAAAATTTTTAATACAAAAATTTGTCACAAAATTTTCTATAAAAAAACTTATCACAAAATTTTCTATAGAAAAATTTGTCACAAAATTTTTTATAGAAAAATTTGTGACAAACAAAATTTTCTATAGAAAAATTTGTCACAAAAATTTCTATAGAAAAATTTGTCACAAAATTTTCTATAGAAAAATTTGTCACAAAATTTTCTATAGAAAAATTTGTCACAAAATTTTCTATAGAAAAATTTGTCACAAAATTTTCTATAGAGAAATTTGTCACAAAATTTTCTATAGAAAAATTTGTCACAAAATTTTCTATAGAAAAATTTGTCAGAAACAAAATTTTCGGTAGAAAAATTTGTCACCAAAAAAATTTCTGTAGAAAAATTTCTCACAAACAAAATTTTCTAAAGAAAAATTTGTCACGAACAAAAATTTTAAGAAAAAATTTTTTCACAAATAAAATTTTCTTTAGAGAAATTTGTCAAAAACAAAATTATCTATAGAAAAATTTGTCACAAACAAAATTTTCTATAGAAAAATTTGTCACAAACAAAATTTTCTATAGAAAAATTTGTCACAAACAAAATTTTCTATAGAAAAATTTGCCACAAAGAAAATTTTCTATAGACAAATTTGTCACACACAAAATTTTCTATAAAAAAATTTGTCACAAACAAAATTTTCTATAGAAAAATTTGTCACAAACAAAATTTTCTATAGAAAAATTTGCCACAAAGAAAATTTTCTATAGACAAATTTGTCACACACAAAATTGTCTATAAAAAAATTTGTCACAAACAAAATTTTCTATAGAAAAATTTGTCACAAACAAAATTTTGCTATAGAAAAGTTTGTCACAAACAAAATTTTCTATAGAAAATCTTGTCACAAACAAAATTTTCTATAGAAAATCTTGTCACAAACAAAATTTTCTATAGAAAAATTTATCACAAACAAAATTTTCTATAGAAAAATTTGTCACAAACTAAATTTTCTATAAAAAAATTTGTCACAAACAAAACTTTCTATAGAAAAATTTGTCACAAACAAAATTTTCTATAAAAAAATTTGTCACAAACAAAATTTTCTATAGAAAAATTTGCCACAAAGAAAATTTTCTATAGACAAATTTGTCACACACAAAATTTTCTATAAAAAAAATTGTGACAAAAACAAAATTTTCTATAGAAAAATTTGTCACAAACAAAATTTTCTATAGAAAAGCTTGTCACAAACAAAATTTTCTATAGAAAAATTTGTCACAAACAAAATTTTCTATAGAAAAATTTGTCATAAACTAAATTTTCTATAGAAAAATTTGGCACAAACAAAATTTTCTATAAAAAAATTTGTCACAAACTAAATTTTCTATAGAAAAATTTGTCAAAAACAAAATTTTCTGTAGAAAAAATTGTCAAAAACAAAGCTTGTTTCTGATTGGCGGATATGTCAACAAGAAGGTGTCACAGGACGCGGAATTATGCCCCAATTTCCAGACTAGTTCTCTGAACTGTTTATAAACTGAGTAAATATAACAAGAGAAATAAAATTTTAATTTGAAATGTAAATACCACAACTCTAGTTTATCTGTATCATTTAAATATAAATATTAATTTCTTTCTTAATTTCCTGCTGCCAATTAACAAATGATAAAAAATTGCAAATTTTTGCAAAATTATTAATGGGACAAAGAGAAACTTTTTATTTTCAAATAAAACTAAATGTGACGAAATTTTGAGAATATATTATCAATTTCTTAATTTTATTAATGATAAAATCAATTTTTTTTGTATTGTTAACATTGAAATATTGAAACAAGAAAGTTAATTTATGTCTACTTTTGTTGCCAAAATACAAAATCCATGAGTTACATCATTTCTTTGATAATTTTGATTAAATGCAAATTCCTTGCGAAATTTTTCGCATCATCTTAATGACGATAAAGTTTATAATGATGATAATGATGATGATGATGACAAAGTTATTAAAGACCTTGACTAACAAATGGCGATTAGTGAAAGAAGTTGTCTGGTGTTTGATGTTTAAATTAATTTCTTTGATACATATTCAATTTTTTAATAACTTTTGCGAACCACCAACAAAATTTTCTGTTGCTGCTGTTTTTTTGCAAATTTCATCGTATATCGCGTGTATAAATTAAATCTATTTGTATCCGACTATAACATATTATTATACATATTTATTGATCGCCAAAAGTAATATTTGACTAAGATTGGCTTTAAAACTAATGGCACAAAATCAATATAAATCATGGTCTTGGAAGATTGTGTCAATAGGTAAATGAAACATCCTTCCTTAGTCCAACATCATTAGTCGATTCAACACTAACCTCAAGCGATATTTAAGACCATCACAACAACCTTTTTCACAACATGAAATATATTAATACATAACATAGATAAATATGTTTATGGTACATAATTAATATTAGTCACTTGACTTAAAAGTGGTATAAGTCAGAAAAAGAAACTACCACATAGTCTTATGTTGGGTTTATATAACTCAAGCGGCTGACGATTGAGTGACATTTACATGAGTTTTGTTATTGTAACAAAAACAAAATACATGTAAATTTTACTCAATCGTCAGCCGCTTGAGTTATATAAACTCCACATTGGTCTTTGTTTCAATCTATTTTTTATGTAACATTAATGTACCTCCATCGGGTACCTCCCATAGGTTTCTGAGAAATTGTAATTTGGACCATTCCCTGGTCTATGTCTTAGTCTATGTCTTAGTCTATGTCTTAGTCTATGTCTTAGTCTATGTCTTAGTCTATGTCTTAGTCTATGTCTTAGTCTATGTCTTAGTCTATGTCTTAGTCTATGTCTTAGTCTATGTCTTAGTCTATGTCTTAGTCTATGTCTTAGTCTATGTCTTAGTCTATGTCTTAGTCTATGTCTTAGTCTATGTCTTAGTCTATGTCTTACTCTATGTCTTAGTCTATGTCTTAGTCTATGTCTTAGTCTATGTCTTAGTCTATGTCTTAGTCTATGTCTTAGTCTATGTCTTAGTCTATGTCTTAGTCTATGTCTTAGTCTATGTCTTAGTCTATGTCTTAGTCTATGTCTTAGTCTATGTCTTAGTCTATGTCTTAGTCTATGTCTTAGTCTATGTCTTAGTCTATGTCTTAGTCTATGTCTTAGTCTATGTCTTAGTCTATGTCTTAGTCTATGTCTTAGTCTATGTCTTAGTCTATGTCTTAGTCTATGTCTTAGTCTATGTCTTAGTCTATGTCTTAGTCTATGTCTTAGTCTATGTCTTAGTCTATGTCTTAGTCTATGTCTTAGTCTATGTCTTAGTCTATGTCTTAGTCTATGTCTTAGTCTATGTCTTAGTCTATGTCTTAGTCTATGTCTTAGTCTATGTCTTAGTCTATGTCTTAGTCTATGTCTTAGTCTATGTCTTAGTCTATGTCTTAGTCTATGTCTTAGTCTATGTCTTAGTCTATGTCTTAGTCTATGTCTTAGTCTATGTCTTAGTCTATGTCTTAGTCTATGTCTTAGTCTATGTCTTAGTCTATGTCTTAGTCTATGTCTTAGTCTATGTTTTAGTCTATGCCTTAGTCTATGTCTTAGTCTATGTCTTAGTCTATGTCTTAGTCTATGTCTTAGTCTATGTCTTAGTCTATGTCTTAGTCTATGTCTTAGTCTATGTCTTAGTCTATGTCTTAGTCTATGTCTTAGTCTATGTCTTAGTCTATGTCTTAGTCTATGTCTTAGTCTATGTCTTAGTCTATGTCTTAGTCTATGTCTTAGTCTATGTCTTAGTCTATGTCTTAGTCTATGTCTTAGTCTATGTCTTAGTCTATGTCTTAGTCTATGTCTTAGTCTATGTCTTAGTCTATGTCTTAGTCTATGTCTTAGTCTATGTCTTAGTCTATGTCTTAGTCTATGTCTTAGTCTATATCTTAGTCTATGTTTTAGTCTATGCCTTAGTCTATGTCTTAGTCTATGTCTTAGTCTATGTCTTAGTCTATGTCTTAGTCTATGTCTTAGTCTATGTCTTAGTCTATGTCTTAGTCTATGTCTTAGTCTATGTTTTAGTCTATGCCTTAGTCTATGTCTTAGTCTATGTCTTAGTCTATGTCTTAATCAATGTCTTAGTCTATGTCTTAGTCTATATTTTAGTCTATGGCCTAGTCTATATCTTAGTCTATGTCTTAGTCTAAGCGTTAGTCTATGGCTTAGTTTATGCTTTAAAAATTGTCACAAATAAAATTTTCTATAGACAAATTTGTCACAAACAAAATTCTTGATAGAAAATTTTTTCACAATCAAAATTTTCTATAGAAAAATTTGTCACAAACAAATTTTTCTATAGAAAAATTTGTCACAAACAAAATTTTCTATAGAAAAATTTGTCACAAACAAAATTTTCTATAGAAAAATTTGTCACAAACAAAATTTTCTATAGAAAAATTTGTCACAAACAAAATTTTCTATAGAAAAATTTGTCACAAATAAAATTTTTTATAGAAAAATTTGTCGCAAACAAAATTTTTAGTTCTGTGATATTAGAGTTAAGGATAACTTGACTTCGGTTTTTGTTTTTTAGTGTTGTCAATATTTATTTTAATTATTTATTTATTTATACAAAAATTTGTTCGTTGATGTCCAGTTTTTTAGTTTTAATTAAATAGTTAAGAAAAAAATAAACAACACAAAAAAATGCAATTAAGTTAAAATAAAGCAGACTCAAAGTCCCCTGAAGAAGTTTCCACCAAAGAAACGAAACGTTGGGAGAATGTAAATGAAAAAATTTTGAAGTTTTATTTACACTAAAAATAAAATAACTGACCATACAAGCCTAAAGGTAACCCCTTATGAAATCAGAAAAATTTTTCACAAACTAAATTTTCTATAGAAAGATTTGCCACAAACAAAATTTCTATAGAAAAATTTGTCACAAACAAAATTTCTATAAAAAAAATTTGACAAAAAAAAATTCTGTTAAAAAATTTGTCACAAACAAAAGTTTCTATAGAAAAATTGATAACAAGCAAAATTTTCTATAGAAAAATTTGTCACAAACAAAATCTCTATCAAAAAAAATTCGACAAAAAAAATGTCTATTAAAAAATTCGTCACAAACAAAATTTTCTATAGAAAAATTTGTCGCAAACAAAATTTTTTATAAAAAAGTTTTTCACAAACAAAACGTTCTGTAGAAAAATTTGTCACAAACTTAATTTTCCAGAAAAAAATTTGTCCCAAACAAAATTTCTATAAAACGAAATTGTCACAAAAGAAATTTTCTATTAAAAAAATTTGTCACAAACAAAATTTTCTATAGGAAAATTTGTCGCAAAAAAAATTTGTCACAAACAAAATTTTCTATAGAAAAATTTGTCGCAAAAAAATTTGTCACAAACTAAATTTTCTATAGAATAATATGTCACAAACAAAATTTTCTATAGAAAAATTTGTCACAAACAAAATTTTCTATGGAAAAATTTGTCACAATCAAATTTTTCTATGGAAAAATTTGTCACAAACAAAATTTTTTATCGAAAATTTTTTCACATTCAAAATTTTCTATAGAAAAATTTGTCACAATCAAAATTGTCTATAGAAAAATTTGTCACAATCAAATTTTTCTATAGAAAAATTTGTCACAATCAAAATTTTCTATAGAAAAATTTGTCACAATCAAAATTTTCTATAGAAAAATTTGTCACAAGCAAATTTTTCTATGGAAAAATTTGTCACAATCAAAATTTTCTATAAAAAAATTTGTCACAATTAAAATTTTCTATAGAAAAATTTGTCACAAATAAAATTTTCTATAGAAAAAATTGTCACAATCAAATTTTTCTATGAAAAAATTTGTCACAATCAAAATTTTCTATAGACAAATTTTCTATAGAAAAATTTTTTCTCAAAGTAAATTTTCAATAGAAAAATTTGTCTCAAAGTAAATTTTCTATAGAAAAATTTGTCCCAAAGAGAATTTGCTATAGAAAATTTTGTTACAATATCAGAAAAATCTAGTTTTACATATTTAAGTATCTCATATTTTAACTTATACCATTTTATCAGTAACTGTAGCCATAAGTATCTTTATATTTATGGATTTTATATCCAATAATATTCGTATTATCTAATTTGATTTGTTATTTATTTAAAATTTTTTTTTTTTATGGAAAAAAGAAAAAAATATTTATGAAATCATTAGACAATTATCTATGGATATTTTTCTTTTTTTTTTGCAAAAAAAAAAAACTGGGGGCAATCTCTATATATTGGCGAAATATTTAGTGAGTTTCTTTACTATAAATGTATGCATTCATTAGTTCGCATGTGTGCGTGTATTGTACGAGTATTTATGATGATGGAGTTTGCAAACTTTTTAAATTTTTCTCTTCATTTTATTTTGAATTAATTTTGCATATTAAATATTATGAAATTTGTATTTTTTTGTTTTGAAAACATATGACTATAGTTCATTAGACACTTTCGCATACTCGAACATATGAAAGTAAGGCGAACTGTCAATCTGACGTTTTGACTGTTTGTTTGTTGGTAAAATCGTCTGGCTAAATAAGTTAGCCACAATAAGATAGAAACTTCATTAATTAGACATTCAACCAACAACTAACTAAAGTAAGGGCAATACAACAAATCCACAGGTAACACTTACAACAGCAACAGCAACCACAACAACAAATACGATTTATAATGAAAAGGTGATAGTGCAAAAAATACAGCAACAACATCCAAAAATAGTGAATAACTCTCAATAGCAATAACTGAAAATAAAATAACTTTTGTAATAAACGAAAATTGTGAAATCTTTTTTTTGGGGGGAAAAACATTCAAAGAAAGAAAAAAAGAAACGCTCACACTAAAAATTTATTCACCAAGACCAACGACCACGTTCAGGGCCAAATGAGCCAATAACCAAATCATACATTACCAACTGTTGAATGGTAATATCGAAATTTTTGGCAATTTTTCTTTCAATTTTTTTTCAAATTCGTTAGATTTTTAAGTATTTGAATAAATAACTTGTCAGATTGTCGGTCAAGTCGTTCATTTGATGCTCTATACCACAGAGCCGAATGTGGACCAATAATCAAAATTGTCTTCTTAACAATACATATTGTTTTTTAAAGTTGAACATCGATATATATTTGTCATATGGAAGCTATGGTCAAATATCGTCGTGTGGGAGTTTATGTGCTCTATACGCCAAAAATGCATTTTGAGAAAATCGATCTTAAAGTTTTAACTTAATTTTTTAAAAAATTTTACTATAGAATTTTGAGATTTTAACACCATATGTTTACATATATATTTGGCGTATAGAGCAAAATAGTACAAAAAAAATCTGTTTTGAAGGATATAGAACAAAGCAGACAATATTTATCTTAGAAACTAGACGAGATAGCCGAAAACGGATTGCAGATTTAAAAATTTCTCAATATGTGTAAAATGGCGTATAGAGCACATAAACTCCCGCACGACGATATGATCCCCTTTTTCTAAAATCGGGAAAGTAAATTCCATGAAATTTAAATAGAACTGACTACCAAAACAGTTTTAACTTTATTAACACCGGAATTGATTCTGTGTCGATCGCTATACAAACATTAAGGGATATCAGACCAAAATTTCTAGACTTTAGAAATGTCTACACTGACACCGATGGTGATGTAGGGTACACAAAATTAGTTAAATTTACTATGCATTAATAAATGTTTCATTTACAAATGTTTAATTATTAAATAGTTGGTAATAAACTAATTTACGTTAGGGGCCAATGGGCTATCTATAAGTTTGCTACGATTTTGTTTAAACATTATTTTACACACGGGCCATGACTGATTATTCAACATTGCATCTGTAAGATATAAGATATATATGACCCAAGAGATTAAGATTATCTTAAAAAAATGTTTTCAAAACTTAATGATTTTTTTTTTTTAATTTTAAACTTAAGCAGATACAAAATTTTCTATAGAAAATTTTGTTACTAACAAATGTTTCTATAAAAAATTTTGTTTGTGACAGATTTTTCTATCGAAAATTTTGTTTGTGAAAAATTTTTCTATAGAAAATTTTTTTTGTCACAAATTTTTCTATAGAAAATTTTGTTTGTGAAAAATTTTTCAATAGAAAATTTTGTTTGTGACAAATTTTTCTATAGAAAATTCCGTTTGTGATAAATTTTTCTACAGAAAAGTTTGTGACAAATTTTTCTATAGGAAATGGTGTTTGTGAATAATTTTTCCAAAGAAAATGATGTTTGTGAATAATTTTTCCAAAGAAAATGATGTTTGTGACAAATTTTTCTATAGAAAATTTTGTTTGTGACAAATTTTTCTATAGAAAATTTTGTTTGTGACAAATTTTTCTATAGAAAATTTTGTTTGTGACAAATTTTTCTATAGAAAATTTTGTTTGTGACAAA
This sequence comes from Stomorhina lunata, assembly GCA_933228675.1. Classification (NCBI taxonomy): domain Eukaryota; kingdom Metazoa; phylum Arthropoda; class Insecta; order Diptera; family Rhiniidae; genus Stomorhina; species Stomorhina lunata. The sequence continues at coordinate 16,479,979 of OW121744.1, forward strand.
TTTTTCTATAGAAAATTTTGTTTGTGGCAAATTTTTTTACAGAAAATTTTGTTTGTGACAAATTTTTCTTTAGAAAATTTTGTTTGTGACAAATTTTTCTATAGAAAATTTTGTTTGTGACAAATTTTTCTATAGAAAATTTTGTTTGTGACAAATTTTTCTATAGAATATTTTGTTTGTGACAAATTTTTCTATAGAAAATTTTGTTTGTGACAAATTTTTCTATAGAAAATTTTGTTTGTGACAAATTTTTCTATAGAAAATTTTGTTTGTAACAAATTTTTCTATAGAAAATTTTGTTTGTGACAAATATTTCTGTAGAAAATTTTGTTTGTCACAAATTTTTCTATAGAAAATTTTGTTTGCGACAAATTTTTCTATTAACTAGGGCATAGGCGAAGATATAGACTAAGACATAGACTAAGACATAGACTAAGACATAGACTAAGATATAGACTAAGACATAGACTAAGACATAGACTAAGACATAGACTAAGACATAGACTAAGACATAGACTAAGACATAGACTAAGACATAGACTAAGACATAGACTAAGACATAGACTAAGACATAGACTAAGACATAGACTAAGACATAGACTTAGACATAGACTAAGACATAGACTAAGACATAGGCTAAGACATAGACTAAGACATAGACTAAGATAAGACTAAGACATAGACTAAGACATAGACTAAGACATAGACTAAGACGTAGACTAAGACATAGACTAAGACATAGACTAAGACATAGACTAAGACATAGACTAAGACATAGACTAAGACATAGACTAAGACATATACTAAGACATAGACTAAGACATAGACTAAGACATAGACTAAGACATAGACTAAGACATAGCCTAAGACATAGACTAAGACATAGACTAAGACATAGACTAAGGCATAGACTAAGACATAGACTAAGACATAGACTAAGACATAGACTAAAATATAGATGGGAACTAACCCCTTGGAAGCTTTTAATGGATTGGGCCTCATGGAAAGGAATAAGTGCATTTATGGACCTTACTTTAATAAACACCAGTTTAGCAAAATATGAGAAATGCTCTGTTACCGACCAACACGTATATAGTTAAGGCTATAATGGTTTAAACCAATGTTGGGCAAAGTCTATTTTATTCGTTCTTACTTTGTATTGTGCTACCCCTAGGGTTAGCAAAATACAAAATCAGAGAGACTTTGCCCAACATTGTTTTAAACAGATCTTTCTTTCTAAGTAAAACTTTCACACAATGTCCCTTGACAGGGAAGATGAGGGAAGTGGTGTAGTCAGTGGAAATTCGACATAACCCACAGGCCAATACTGGTATCTTTAAATGATTTCACTAGGACTTAGACTTAGGCATAGACATAGACTTATATATGGACTAAGATATAGTATATGATAGAGTGGTTCGAAAAAAAAGTTGAGTCAGGCACCCCCTTATAATTAAAGGTAATTTAAAAACAAGTAAGAAAGTGCTATAGTCGGTCAATCACGACCATACCATACCCTTCACCACTAAGGTCAAAGGTGTGCTTTTTTCTGTATCAAGACAAATATTTGCTAAATTTTGCCATCATACAAACATTTTCAAAACGTATACATATAAGCTATTTCCGTCATTTGGACTTATATGAGAGCTAGGTTCAAATGTGGACCGATAATATCGAAATTTGGCAAATCGAGTTTTTACAAAAATTATGTATGCAAAAAATCAACTCAAAATTATCATTATCTTCAGATTTTCGAGCGTTTTAGTGATTTTTGAATGATTTGTATGCGAGCCATGGTCAAATGTGGACCGATTTTAATCGAAATTTGGTACATAAGCAGTATTTGTTGTAAATTTCATGAAAAAGTATTGATATTTGTGGCCAATATATCAATTCCGGGAAGTGGGACCTATGGGAGGTACCATCAATAATAGACCGATTTCGATTAATTTCAATAGCCATGGTCGATCAAAAAAATTATCTGTGCCAAATTTAATCAAATTATCTTTAGAATTGCGACCTGTACTTTGATTACATGGTGGTCCAACCAGCCAGCCAGACGGACGGACGGACTGACATCGCTAAATCGACTCAGAAAGTGATTCTAAGCCTATTGGTATACTAAAAGGTTACATACATCAGCACAAACTTATAATACCCTTTCCACTTATGGTGGTGAAGGGTATAATAATTCTAAATTTTTTTTTTTTATGTTTTACCACACCAACAAATACCGACCTTTTTGAATTTTGTTAACTGTGCCGCCATCTTTAGGCCGATCATAACACTTTATATATTCGTGTTCACGGCTGTGTAAGGGCTACATTTTTTACTTCCATGTCAATTTCTAGTCATAATTTTTCAAAATTCGATTCGTATCCACCCTAATCGAATCGAGTACAAACCTAGTTTGTTTAAAATTATGACTATAAATTGACGTGTTAGCAAAAATCTATCAAAAAGAGAAATGTAGCTCTTATGATCGGACTAAAGATGGCGACACAGTTAACATAGTACAAAAAGGGCGGTATTTGACGGCGTGGTAAAAGAATAAAAAAAAATTTAGAATTGTGTTGGAGGCACGCCAGCCTAGGTGAGTGTTTAGTGATTTCCAATGGGATTTTGAATAAAATACAAGAGTTTCATAAATTTCTGGATTTATTCAACTAATGCATTTATATTAAAATTCCTAAATAAATAACAATGATTAGGAATTGTATAATAATTACAAACTATATTAAAAATACATACTTTTTGGTTTGAAAACCACTAAAAAATTTAACAAGTTTATAAATTCACTAAATTATCTGGCCACGGCCACCTTTATGTTCTGGAACTTACAACTGAATAAAATGGCAGTTCAATTTGGCTCTAAAATATGGCTGTTTTAGAACAAATTTTCTACTTTCTTTAAAAATAAAATAATGACAATCAGAAAAATATTATTAAGTGCTGCCAGATGGATTATCAGAATTTAGCGTTTTTTGGTAGTGGCGCTAACATTCCCCCCGCAGTATGACAAGAAGCTTCTTCGCTGTCAGACTCCTGTTGATGAGCAACTTCCAAAATAGCCAGCTTAGCCGCAGGCCTTTCGAGCACACCATGTTGAGTAAGTACTTTTGCACTACGTACTTGACCGTCACTTGCCAATCTAACTTCTAAGACTTTACCACGTAGCCACACATTTCGTGGAAAATTTGAATCCACAATGACCACTAAATCCCCCTGACATAAAGGTTTCTGTCGGTCATGCCACTTTGACCTGCAAGTTAAAGATGGCAAATATTGACTTAGCCACTTTTTCCAAAAAATATTGGCATATTGTTGTGAAGTAAGCCAACTCTGCTTAAGTAATATGCCACTATCATCACAAATCGACATAGGCTTTAATCCTGAAGAAGAACCCACTAGGAAGTGATTTGGAGTTAATGCTTCACCGGATTCGGCATCCACAGGAACATAGGCTAGTGGCCTTGAATTTATAATGTTCTCTATTTCTAACAGCATACTTTGCAAAAGTTCATCGCTTGGTGACCTTGAGGGCATTATTTGATACAATATTGTTTTTATTGATCGTATAAGACGCTCCCACGCCCCACCCATGTGGGGAGATGCAGGTGGATTAAATTTCCATTTTGTTGTGGTGGTGGTAAATGATTTTACCAGCTCATCTTTATCGACATCGGACAAAGCTTCACGAAGTTCGCGTTCAGCACCGACAAAATTTGTACCGTTATCGCTGTAGAATTCATGTGGAATTCCGCGACGTGCCATAAAGTTGCGAATGGCTAAGATACAGGAGCTAGTTGTCAACGAATGTGCCACCTCAATGTGGACTGCTCTGACAGTTAGGCAAGTGAATAAACATCCATAACGTTTTTCCTTGTGCCTATTAACAACGACAGTAATTGGGCCGAAAAAATCGATCCCAGTATACGTAAACGGCGCAACATAAGATGCTACACGCGCACGCGGTAATTCGGCCATTTGAGGGTTAAGAGGTACCGCCTTCTTAATTTTGCACATTTGGCACGAGCGAACTACAGATTTATATGTTGCACGAAGCCTTGAAATACAAAATGTTTGTCTAACTTCGTTGATAGCAGTCTCGTGATTCATATGATGATATTTGTAGTGGTAATGCATCAGAATAAGTTTCGTAATTTGACTTTTTCTAGGCAGAATTATCGGACGTTTTTGTTCTAGCGAAATATCCGCGTTGTCGATTCGGCCATGGACACGTAAAATACCATCTTGTAAGTATGGGGTTTTGTTGTAAATATCGCTGGATTTATGTATGTCCAGATTAGAATTTAATGACGAAATTTCATAAGAATATTTTTCATTCTGAGCCTGCTTATATAAAATATTTTCAGCGCTTTGTAGTTCCTCTTGGGTTAATTCACCATTTTGTTTCTTAATTAGTCGACAATTTTGTATGAAACGAAGAACGTAGGCTGCAGCACGAACCAGTCGATTCCACTTAGAAAATCTGCAGACATCAAAAATTGTTTCAAAATTCGTTATTTTAAATGAATGGTGCACACGCTCTTCTTCTGTAGACTCCGCTATTGGAACTTCTTGCGGCCATTCATTTTCTGGACGACGCAAAAATTCAGGTCCTTTAAACCATCTGGAGGAATACGACACCTTTGGAATTTTGGACCATTTCGTGGCATCATCGGCAACGTTTTGCTTGCTTGAGATCCATTTCCAGTCTTTGATTGATGACAGTTCCAAAATCTCTGTTATACGAAATGCAACAAATTGGTTATATTTACGGTGATCGGAATTCAGCCAACTTAACACCGTTTTGGAGTCAGTCCAGTAATATTTTTTATTAATTTTTAGTTCATGATTTTCTGATACATATTTAGCAAATCGAGTGCCTATAAGGGCAGCCATTAGTCCGAGGCGTGGAACGGATGTTATTTTCATAGGAGCGACTCTAGTTTTAGCTCCAATAATTGAGGAGGTAATATCATCATCTCTTCTTAATCGAAAATAGCATACAGCTGCGTAACCATCTTTGCTTGCATCTACGAATGTATGCAGTTGAATTTCGATGTCATCGTAGCGTTCAAAATGTTTTAAATAACAACGAGGAATTTTTATTGTTTCTATTTCGGGTAAAATATTAACCCACTTTGTCCATTTAGTTGTTAGATCAGGAGAAATTTTTTCATCCCAATCTATTTTTGATCGCCAAACATCTTGCATAAGTACTTTAACGTACATGACAATATGTCCTATAAGACCTAGGGGGTCATAGATTGACATAACTAATCGTAACATTTCTCTTTTTGTTGGAATTTTTTGACCAGAAAAAATATCACTCTCTCTTAACCAAGGAGAGATTTTAAACGTTATGACATCCTCTTGATGTTCCCAAAAAATTCCCAAAACCTTTTCGATTTGCATCTCATCCTTAAGATTTAAGCATTTAAAATCAGAACTAGTTTCTGAGGAAATGGATTTTAGCACTGTCTTGCTGTTAGAAATCCAATTTCTAATATTAAACCCAGCTTTACGATGAATATAGACAATATCAGTGATAATTTGTATAGCTTCTTCTGAATCATCCACGGATATAAGGAGGTCGTCGACATAATGGTTTTCCTTAATTGCTTTTGCAGCCAGTGGAAACTCATTTTCAAATTTAGTCGCATTGAGATTTTTTATGTACTGGGAAATGCTAGGAGCACAAGTTGCTCCAAAAATCATAACATTCATCACGAATATATCGGGAGTCTTTTCTTCCACACAATCACGCCAAAGGAAACGTTGGACATCACGATCTTCTGGCCGTATATGCACCTGGTGGAACATTTCCTCGATGTCACCACAAACGGCCACCGATTTCTGACGAAATTTAAAAAGTATTGAAGGCAAAGAGGCCAAGTAATCAGGTCCTTTCAATAAATAAGAATTCAAGGACATACCATTTGATGTGGCAGCCGCATCCCAAACGACCCTCGTTTTATTTGGTTTGTTTTTATTAAAAACTGGGAAAATTGGAAGATACCAAATTTTCTTATCACCACGCTCAGTTTCATTAGAATTTAACTTACGAATGTAACCTTTTGATAAATATTTAGAAATGATCTCTTTGAAAATATTAAAAAGTTCTAAATTTTTACGCAATTTTCTTTCAAGACAAATAAGTCGTTTAAGCGCCATCTGATAACTATCAGGCATTTCTATAAAATCAAACTTCCACAAAAGGGGAACCTCATAATGCCCACAAGGTTTATACTTTGTAAACCTTTCTAATAAATCTAACGCTCGAGTTTCACTTTCAGATACAAGTGGATTTTTTACGCTAATACCGACACTTTCTAATGAGTAAAAGCTTCTAACTAACTCATCTAATTTATTTGCTTTAGCAGAGCATTCACAAACATGAAAATTGAAGTTAGTACTTGCCGTTTTATTTTCTGCAACGGTGCCGTAAACAAACCATCCAAGTTTTGTACAAACAGCAACAGGTTCATGTGGTAATCCCTCGCGGATTTTACTTGAGACTCCAAGATTAAAATGGTTTAATCCAATTAATATTTGCGGCACAGCATCACTGTAACTCTGGACCGGAAGATTTCGCAAGTGGCGATATCGATCCGACAATGATTTGTAATCTAGCGACTGAGTTGGCAGATTCAATGATTTCACAGTAGAAACATCAATGGCCACACGTTTTTTATTATTACCTGAAATGTATATTTTTAGTTTTTTGGAATTCTCTTCACGTCTCTCCATACCTCCTGTCCACCGCAAACATAAGGAGTTTGGTACACCATCCATTTGTAATTGATTTGCCAGCGATTCATCCATCAGACTTATAGATGACCCCTCGTCAATAAAGGCAAATGTATTAATCACTTTATTATTTCCAAATATTTTAATTGGAATTATTTTAAATAAAATATTTTTAATTTTTTCACTGTGTGTATTATTTATTTCCTTATTTATTACATCTTGTTTTTCACTTTTATTTTCGTTTGACATTTGCTTATGATTTACCGGTACAGAACATTGATGTAATGAAGGGTGGTGAAAATATTGGCACCCTTCCTTACCGCACCTCTTCTTTTTATTGCAGTCACCACTGTGTTTGATTAAGCAGAACTTACACAGTCTGTGTTTTCTTACTGCATTCCATTTCTCACCACGATCCATAGATAAATATGTTGGGCAGTTAGCGACTGCGCTGCAACTGTTATTGTTATTACACACAATGCATTTGCGCTCACTATGCGAATGAATAAATGCTTTTTTGTTTGTTGTTGTTGTTGCATTTGATTTACTTATCGTGCTTCCTTTGTTCCACTTATTCGTATGTTGATCAATTGTTATACTGCTAGCTGTTATACCAATGTTAAAAAACCATTTGTCAAATTCGAACAAATTTGGTTTTTTATTTTAGTTCATTAGCTGTATTTTTTGATTTGCCCACTGCATTTGATATGAAGGTGGAAGTTTTTGTAGCAGGTCAAACAAAAGTGATGAATTATTTAATTCATCTAGCATTTTACTAGAAGTAATTGTCGTTATTAAACTGCGAACTTCAATAGATAAGGAGGTAAGAGCTTTTAAATTATTTTCTTCTACTTTTGGGGTAGAATTAATCCTATTTTTTATTGAATTTATTATTTTTTCAGGTTGACCATACAACATACGAAGTACTTGGAGTACGCTGCTTACATTTGAAGGATGGATCAACATTTGCTGGACACTATGGAGTGCCTCTCCTTTTAAAGCCTTTTGAAGGCGAATTAAATTTTCGGCATCGGTAAAGGCACATGCCGTTGTAAGGCCAGATGTGGTCCAGAAAAATGATAAGAACAAAAAGAATTTTAAAATGTTGGAGGCACGCCAGCCTAGGTGAGTGTTTAGTGATTTCCAATGGGATTTTGAATAAAATACAAGAGTTTCATAAATTTCTGGATTTATTCAACTAATGCATTTATATTAAAATTCCTAAATAAATAACAATGATTAGGAATTGTATAATAATTACAAACTATATTAAAAATACATACTTTTTGGTTTGAAAACCACTAAAAAATTTAACAAGTTTATAAATTCACTAAATTATCTGGCCACGGCCACCTTTATGTTCTGGAACTTACAACTGAATAAAATGGCAGTTCAATTTGGCTCTAAAATATGGCTGTTTTAGAACAAATTTTCTACTTTCTTTAAAAATAAAATAATGACAATCAGAAAAATATTATTAAGTGCTGCCAGATGGATTATCAGAATTTAGCGTTTTTTGGTAGTGGCGCTAACAAATTGTTTTAACATTATTCTTGATCCTAGGGGGGACTGACACAACTTTTTTTTTTTTGTATGGAAGGCGAACCGCTCTAGTAAAGGGTGGTTAAATTGTAAGGGCCGATGTTGAATGTGAACCACACCTAAACGCCAAGTTTTTTTTCCGAATTTTATTTGACATTTCTCTATTTCAGACTTACTCAATTTGAACCATGGAGAGATACACAATCCAACAACGTGTTAAAGTTATCCAGACTTATTATGAAAATGGGCGTTCAAATCAAAATGCATATCGTGTATTTCATGATTTTTTTTGTCAATTTGATCGTCCAAATGTGCGTACAATCGCAAAAATCGTTGAAAAATTCGAGCAAACCGGGTCTGTAGAAGATGTGAGAACACCAGTGCATGCTCGTACAGCTCGTACTGCAGAAAATATTGCTGCTGTTCGCGATAGTGTAGCTGAGGCCGGTCAGGCAGTTACTGTGAATGGTGTTCGCTATCGTGAGATGATAACGAACTTTTTATGGCCCAAATTGGAAGATATGGATGTGGACGATATGTGGTTTCAGCAGGACGGTGCCACTTGCCACACAGCTAAAAATAGGAAATTTTTGAAAAATTTCCTATAAAAATAGGAAATTTTTGAAAAATTTCCTATAAAAATAGGAAATTTTTGAAAAATTTCCTATAAAAATAGGAAATTTTTGAAAAATTTCCTATAAAAATAGGAAATTTTTGAAAAATTTCCTATAAAAATAGGAAATTTTTGAAAAATTTCCTATAAAAATAGGAAATTTTTGAAAAATTTCCTATAAAAATAGGAAATTTTTGAAAAATTTCCTATAAAAATAGGAAATTTTTGAAAAATTTCCTATAAAAATAGGAAATTTTTGAAAAATTTCCTATAAAAATAGGAAATTTTTGAAAAATTTCCTATAAAAATAGGAAATTTTTGAAAAATTTCCTATAAAAATAGGAAATTTTTGAAAAATTTCCTATAAAAATAGGAAATTTTTGAAAAATTTCCTATAAAAATAGGAAATTTTTGAAAAATTTCCTATAAAAATAGGAAATTTTTGAAAAATTTCCTATAAAAATAGGAAATTTTTGAAAAATTTCCTATAAAAATAGGAAATTTTTGAAAAATTTCCTATAAAAATAGGAAATTTTTGAAAAATTTCCTATAAAAATAGGAAATTTTTGAAAAATTTCCTATAAAAATAGGAAATTTTTGAAAAATTTCCTATAAAAATAGGAAATTTTTGAAAAATTTCCTATAAAAATAGGAAATTTTTGAAAAATTTCCTATAAAAATAGGAAATTTTTGAAAAATTTCCTATAAAAATAGGAAATTTTTGAAAAATTTCCTATAAAAATAGGAAATTTTTGAAAAATTTCCTATAAAAATAGGAAATTTTTGAAAAATTTCCTATAAAAATAGGAAATTTTTGAAAAATTTCCTATAAAAATAGGAAATTTTTGAAAAATTTCCTATAAAAATAGGAAATTTTTGAAAAATTTCCTATAAAAATAGGAAATTTTTGAAAAATTTCCTATAAAAATAGGAAATTTTTGAAAAATTTCCTATAAAAATAGGAAATTTTTGAAAAATTTCCTATAAAAATAGGAAATTTTTGAAAAATTTCCTATAAAAATAGGAAATTTTTGAAAAATTTCCTATAAAAATAGGAAATTTTTGAAAAATTTCCTATAAAAATAGGAAATTTTTGAAAAATTTCCTATAAAAATAGGAAATTTTTGAAAAATTTCCTATAAAAATAGGAAATTTTTGAAAAATTTCCTATAAAAATAGGAAATTTTTGAAAAATTTCCTATAAAAATAGGAAATTTTTGAAAAATTTCCTATAAAAATAGGAAATTTTTGAAAAATTTCCTATAAAAATAGGAAATTTTTGAAAAATTTCCTATAAAAATAGGAAATTTTTGAAAAATTTCCTATAAAAATAGGAAATTTTTGAAAAATTTCCTATAGAAATAGGAAATTTTTGAAAAATTTCCTATAAAAATAGGAAATTTTTGAAAAATTTCCTATAAAAATAGGAAATTTTTGAAAAATTTCCTATAAAAATAGGAAATTTTTGAAAAATTTCCTATAAAAATAGGAAATTTTTGAAAAATTTCCTATAAAAATAAGAAATTTTTGAAAAATTTCCTATAAAAATAAGAAATTTTTGAAAAATTTCCTATAAAAATAGGAAATTTTTGAAAAATTTCCTATAAAAATAGGAAATTTTTGAAAAATTTCCTATAAAAATAGGAAATTTTTGAAAAATTTCCTATAAAAATAGGAAATTTTTGAAAAATTTCCTATAAAAATAGGAAATTTTTGAAAAATTTCCTATAAAAATAGGAAATTTTTGAAAAATTTCCTATAAAAATAGGAAATTTTTGAAAAATTTCCTATAAAAATAGGAAATTTTTGAAAAATTTCCTATAAAAATAGGAAATTTTTGAAAAATTTCCTATAAAAATAGGAAATTTTTGAAAAATTTCCTATAAAAATAGGAAATTTTTGAAAAATTTCCTATAAAAATAGGAAATTTTTGAAAAATTTCCTATAAAAATAGGAAATTTTTGAAAAATTTCCTATAAAAATAGGAAATTTTTGAAAAATTTCCTATAAAAATAGGAAATTTTTGAAAAATTTCCTATAAAAATAGGAAATTTTTGAAAAATTTCCTATAAAAATAGGAAATTTTTGAAAAATTTCCTATAAAAATAGGAAATTTTTGAAAAATTTCCTATAAAAATAGGAAATTTTTGAAAAATTTCCTATAAAAATAGGAAATTTTTGAAAAATTTCCTATAAAAATAGGAAATTTTTGAAAAATTTCCTATAAAAATAGGAAATTTTTGAAAAATTTCCTATAAAAATAGGAAATTTTTGAAAAATTTCCTATAAAAATAGGAAATTTTTGAAAAATTTCCTATAAAAATAGGAAAATTTTGAAAAATTTCCTATAAAAATAGGAAATTTTTGAAAAATTTCCTATAAAAATAGGAAATTTTTGAAAAATTTCCTATAAAAATAGGAAATTTTTGAAAAATTTCCTATAAAAATAGGAAATTTTTGAAAAATTTCCTATAAAAATAGGAAATTTTTGAAAAATTTCCTATAAAAATAGGAAATTTTTGAAAAATTTCCTATAAAAATAGGAAATTTTTGAAAAATTTCCTATAAAAATAGGAAATTTTTGAAAAATTTCCTATAAAAATAGGAAATTTTTGAAAAATTTCCTATAAAAATAGGAAATTTTTGAAAAATTTCCTATAAAAATAGGAAATTTTTGAAAAATTTCCTATAAAAATAGGAAATTTTTGAAAAATTTCCTATAAAAATAGGAAATTTTTGAAAAATTTCCTATAAAAATAGGAAATTTTTGAAAAATTTCCTATAAAAATAGGAAATTTTTGAAAAATTTCCTATAAAAATAGGAAATTTTTGAAAAATTTCCTATAAAAATAGGAAATTTTTGAAAAATTTCCTATTTTTGCTCTTTTGCGCAACAAATTCAATGGCCGTGTTATCTCACGTAATGGCGATGTCAATTCGCCGCCAAGATTATGTGATTTGACAACGTTTGACTTTTTTCTTTGGGGTTATTTGAAAGAAAAGGTGTACGTCAATATTCCAGCAACAATTCAAGAGCTAAAGGATGAGATAATTCATCACATTAACGGCATAAAACCTCCATTATGCCTCAGGGTCATCATAAATTTGGACTATCAGATGGAGGTGTGTCGCTGTGGTCGCGGCGCCCATTTGGCCGATATTTTGTTCCATACATAATTGAGTAAAGAGTGTTCTAAAAAAAATATGCATTTACTATTTTAGACAAAATTTATCCATAGTGCAAGAAATAATTTATTTTTTGATCAAGTTAGTTTCTATAGATATGTCAGATACTATTTTTTTAAAAATTATTAATTTTCAATAGTTATTTCAATCAAAATGGACTGCGAAAAAAAAGTTCGTGAAAATATAATTAAAACTTTTCAAAAAAATCCGTCATGGACTTTTAAAAAAATAGCTAAAAAAGTTGACCCTCGAACGGTTTCTAATGCCATCAGACGGTATAAGGAAAACCTGAACATTGAAAGAAAGCCTGGATCAGGGAGGAAAAAAGGTCCTACAGATATTGGTAAGGCGAAAGAAGTCGAGCGACTCTTTCGAAGAGCGCCTAACACTTCTTTAAGAAAAGCAGCTCGTACGGTGAAATGTTCTACGAATTTTGCACATAGAGTCAAAGCTTATGCTGGACTGAAGACATACAAAGTCCAAAAGGTTCCAGATCGCAATGCTATAAAGAACTTAGAAGCAAAAAAACGAGCGAAAAAATTGAAGTCTGATTTTATAAAAAAATACACCTGTTGTGTGATGGATGATGAAACATACGTACTGGCAGACTTTTCTCAACTCCAAGATTTTTATGTTGCTGATAAACGGGGCAATGTTCGGCAAGAGTTTCGCACAAAAAAACAAACAAAATTCCCTAAGAAGTTTCTCGTGTGGCAAGCTATTTGCAGTTGTGGCAAAAGAAGTAAAGTATTTGTGGCATCTGGCACAATAAACACAGAAATTTATATGAAGGAGTACCTACAAAAACGGTTGTTACCCTTTTTAAGAGAGCACAGAGTGACTACATTTTTTTGGCCCGATTTGGCATCATGCCATTATGGAAAAAAGGCACTTGAGTGGTACTTAATGAATAATGTCATTTTTGTACCACGAGAGGCAAATCCACCTAACTGTCCAGAACTTCGGCCTGTGGAAAGATATTGGGCTCTGGTAAAAAAGGAATTGAAGAACACAGGAAAGATTTCCAAGAACATGTCCGATTTTAAGCGCAGGTGGAACACATGCTTCAAAAAGGTATCAGAAGCAACTGTAAAATCTTTAATGGGAGGGTTTCCGAAAAAAGTCGATAATTTTGCAAAACCCGAGTACTAAGTAAACATTTTAATGCTAAATGATTTTGTATAATATGTCATTATATTTGCGTATTTTGTAGAGTTTTTATACTAAAAGGTTTGATTTTTATTTAAGAAAATCCAACTACAAATTTTATTTAGAGCACTCTTTAGAACCTCCATTATGCCTCAGGGTCATCATAAATTTGGACTATCGGATGGAGGTGTGTCGCTGTGGTCGCGGCGCCCATTTGGCCCATATTTTGTTCCATACATAATTGAGTAATACCAATACATCATAATAAAATAAAATTACAATAATTTTTTAAATACTTTGTGTTTTATTCAAAATCAACATCGGCCCTTGAAATTTAACCACCCGATATATGAGGTACTGTGTTATCAAACATAACTTATATTGACCAACTAACAGTCAAATCAGTAAGTCCAACTATCTATCAGCTTTTTGATGGATGTGTGTTAGAGTATGTAAAAAGAATTTTGACGTAATTTTCCTACTAAGTACTCGTACTTACTTACCACTACCACCAATACGAGTTTAGACCATTACAGAGGAATAACTGTAGAACGGGTTATGTGAAGGTTCTTTGGAAAAATGACAAGAGACAGACCAATAGTACAAAAATCTTACTAGTGGAGGTAAAGACTCGTACAAGTATTAGCAGACATTTTTCTTCATTTACCTGATTTCAAAGTGTTTTTTTTTTTTTTTTTTGAGCTAAAGTCAGTGTGTCGGAACATCGTTCTGTTATTTACTTCTTTAAGTCAGTTATGTTTCGAGTTACGAGATTCTTTTTTTGTTTTTTTTTTCAGAATTTTGCTAATGTGCTAGATAGATGTTGTTTGTTGGTTGGTTGTTGCTGTTAGTTGGCAATTGCTGTATTTTATTTATTTATTTATTATTTTATATTTAGCTTTAGTTGAAGTCGTTTTTTATACCCACCATCAAAAAGAATGGGGGGTATATTGAGATTGTCATTCCGTTTGTAATTTCCTTAATATTGGTTCAAAAATCAAAAACGATATATATTCTGAATCCTTATGAAATTCTAAGACGATTGAGCTATGTCCGTCTGTCTATCCGTCTGTCTGTCTGTCTGTCTGTTGAAATCACGATAACGTCTAAACGAAAAGAGCTAGCTAACTGAAACTTAGCAAAAACATTCTTTATCTATGAGAAAATTTTGGTATTGAAATTGGGCAAAATCGGTTAGCATTTGGCCATAGCTCCCGTATAACCTCGTCTAGGCTAATCGCTTATTTGCTAATAAATGACAAATTATGACAGTTATGATGACAAAATTTGGTATCTAGAAGTTTTAGATAAGCACTAGGCAGCATATAAAATCGGTTCACATTTAGCCATAGCTCCCATACAAAAAACTTACGAAAACAGGCTAAATTTCACCCAAAATACACTTAAATGCCAATAAATCTAAAAGTATAACAGATATAACCACTAAATTTGGCACAAGAAAGTCTTATATCAATGCCAGCCAGTGTGCAAAATTTTGTCACAATCGGTCACTATTTGACCTAGCTCCCATATAAAAAACTTACGAAAACACAAAAATTCAAAAAGAAAAGGGGATTTATGTCCGTCTGTCCGTCAGATAAAATCGTGATAGCTCCTTAACTACAAGAGCTAGTAAGACTAAATTAAGCACAAGGAAGTCTTATGTCAATGCCAGCCAGTGTGCAAAATTTCGTCACAATCGGTCACCATTTGACCATAGCTCCCATATAAAAAAACTTATGGAAACACAAAAATACATAAAGAAAAGGTTGTTTATGTCCGTCAGATAAAAGCACTATAGCGCCTTAACGAAAAAAGCTAGAGGGACAAAATTTTACAAAAGTATTTTGGATATCTTGAAAAAGATGTGTGTTGAAAATGGACAAAATCGGTTCAAATTTAGTTAGAGCTCCCATATAACCCCGCCCCGGGAAACACATTAATGCTGATAAATTGAATACAATTGTAATAGCTATGACGATTAAATTTAAAATAGGGAAGTTTTATGCAATCTTTGATCAGTTTATCAAATGTTATAGGAATCAGTCCATATTTGACTTTAGCTTTCATGTGAAAAACACTCACGGAAACCAAAAATTTTAGCAAAGGCCAGTTAAAAGCTATTAAATTAGAAACTATGATAGCTATGGTCACTAAATTTTGCAAGAATAAGCTCTCTATATATACCAGCCAGTGTGTAAAATTTTGTTATAATCGGTCAACATTTGGCTATAATTCTTATATATATAACATCCCCTTTTTATATCTACAATCAAGAAGATTTGGAGGTACATTCATTATATTAAGATTGCACCTATGAAATTATATAGGCATCAATCAATGTTCAGCCCAGACTTTATATATGTATGATGAATGCATTAGGAACTCATAACGAAATATATGGACCTGTCGTATTACTATTAACGTGTTTAGCCTAACTACATTTTAATCACAACGAAAAGTATTTAACAACTTATTAATGTAAAACTATACCTGGTTATGAGACCGAATTTTGATCAAAGTAAATACTGGGGAAACCACTAAAATATTTTTGAATGTTGAACTATAAAGCTACGGAAACCTAATTTAGTCCAAAGGTTTAACCAACAATACCAAATAGCTTAGCGATTTTTCCAGTTTTGGTGCAGATTTTGAATTAGCTGCACCCTTGTAGATATATGAGATATGTTTCTAAATTTAACACAACTTGATGGTGGGTATATAAGATTCGGCACAGCCGAATATAACACTCTTACTTGTTTTTTTTTTTGTTTTTGTATTTTTTCATACATTTATTTATATTTTTTGTTCTGTTGGAAAGTGGGACGTTTGAAAGAATACGAAGCAAAGGTGAATAGCCTACAAATAGTTATAGTACGAGTATGTTGTAGTTGTTCATTCTTTTAGTTCTTGAAACAGCAGAAGCAGCAGCGGCAGCAGTAGAAGAAGAAGTAGTAGTAGTAGTTGTCGAATCTTGGCTATTCTTTTCGTGTAGAATAGAATTTTAATAGCAATAAAATAGCAAAGCGGTTTTTAGTTAGTAGCGTTTTTTTTGTTGGTTTAAATGTTGTTCTTGTTGTATTTCTAGCTGTATTCTGTTTGATTGTTGCTGTTGTTGTTTTAGTTGTTAATGCTGCTGATGTTGCTGATTCGGTTTCGCTATTGCGGTATTGGATTTTGCTGTATTTTTCTAAGTATGTACTGACGTTGTCAAGAGTATTAGCAAGTCGTCACTCATATTTACTGCTTTTGAAGTACAAGTATCTAGATACTAGTATTGTTTAGTAGTCAATTCTTTATTTTCATTTACAAAATAAAAAATAAAAAAAAAAGATAAATTTATAATTTCCTCATCCCAGATACTAACATCTATTAGCATTGATGATAATGCTGTTGTTGCTAACTTTTGTCTGCAATAATGCTAAAGCCATAACTTTAATGAAGGTGTTTTATCATTAATTAAATTATTAGTTTTTTTACTAATATTCGAGAAATTTTTAGTCGAACTAACGACTGTAAAAAAGATTTTTTTCTATATATGTATATGTACATAATTCGCCAAACGGTAAAACTACACTATGTAACAGAAAATAAAACTAGAAGATAAAGTCATCCCTTTGAAAGCTTACTCATTTCCAAGTTATGATACAATATTGAAGCCACTGAGCCACGTGAAATGCCTCCTACCAAAAGGCTCCTACCAACGTTCGGCTCAAACCATATAGTCTAGTTTTTTCAATGCTCTAAGCATTTCTGATATGCACTTCTTAGTATGTCCCTAAGCTCTCTCAGCGATTTGGTTTGTATCTCCTTAATCGACTTAATAGGTGTCTTCTTGGGAAAAAATTAAAAAAAAACAATGATGAGTAAGCAGGTGCATTATCGTGATGCAAAAGCCATATTTTTCACAATTCCGGACGTTATCTTCGTATTACTTTTTGCAAGCGGCGCATAACTTCAAGATAACACTCCTAATTGACCGTACGACTATGTGGTAAGAACATCTGATGAACTACGCCACAGTAACCGATGAAAACAGTCAGCAAAACCTTCACGACTCGGCGTGTTTTTTGTTTGTCTTGGCTCTCCTGGGCTCTTCCATTGGGACGATTGGACTTTGGTTTCATTGTCATTAACACATACCTACGATTCATCACCAGAAAATCTGGATAATTCCTAAGCGATGCTTAAGCGTCGATTTTTTGGTCAAAATTCTGAAATTTTGGAACAAAAGTCGCTGAACAAGCAAAAAACTTCGGCATCTTGATAGCTTGTACTGCCTTTTGAACTTTAAAAACCACTTCTTTAACATCGAAATGGACGGTTCAGAGTTCCCATAAAGTTTATCAAGCGTAGGCTTGGTTTTTTATCTCAAAAAATTATTCCTATTGAACAAACGAAATTCACTTTTTCTCAAAACTAGAGGAAGTCTGCTATAAATGGGGACCAAATACAAACTAAATAATGCAGCTTGTACATATCTAGACTGGAGTCAACTGACAGTTGCATATTGGTAGGGGTAATTTTCCAATTAAAAGGCGAGAAATCAAACCTCGTATATTTAACTCTACCATTATTGTGAACCGCCGTGGTATAGCAGGTTAGTCATCCGCCTAGCATACCAGAGGTCCCAAGTTCGATTCCTGGCCAGACCCACTTGAAAAAAATTAATTTTCAAAAAAGCGGCGGTTCACCTCATAACTCAGCTAGCCACTGGTTATTGAGTATTAGGCTATGTAAAACTTCTTTTACTAATGCATTTGCCGTTCAGAGCCGGAGTTAAAACGTAGGTCCCTTTCAATGAGTCTAAAAATAGAATCGGATGCAGCTCATTGTCTGAGAGAAGTACCACTTGTTCCAATTGGAATGTTGTCGTGGAAATTATTATTATTATTATTTTATTGGGAAAGGTATTAAACTTTGTGCTTAAAAGGAAAAAAAACAGAGTCTGTAACAGTAACAGATATTGATTCGCTACGCAAAACGGCGAGGTCTTCATGTGCTAACATAAAAAGCTCTGTTCGATCAGCATCATCGAGTCAAAGTTTATATGCTCCTTGGTGGATGCCGGAAAGCATTCAGTCACTGCCTGAGCTTGAAAGATTATATGTATCTATATCTAACATATTAATTGGCGCTCAAGCCCTTAAATATGTTCTAAGATTCGTAGGCCGGATGGCATACCAGCGCAGGTCTTGAAGCAGTGCTGTTGTTAGCACCATGCCTATTCCCAAAAATTATAAAGGCTAATATTATAATACCGTCCAGTGTCAAATTATTAGGAACTATGTTAACTGCCATTTGGTGAAATATCTTCAGTCTTATAAGCAACCTGCAGTATGGATTTGCTTTAGGTCGCTCTACGGGGGACTTGCAGTTGAAGTTAGTAATAACTTGTCTCAATTTGTATAGAACTTCTGCAGATATCGCTCTAGTATTTTGTACACTGTATCTCCATTTAGTCTCAAATTAAATCGAGTATGAATCGAGTTTTAGAAAGTTATGACTACAAATAGACGTGGTAGTAAAAAACTATCAAAGAGAGAAATGTAGCCCTTACAGAGCAGCGAACACCGATACATAAAATGCTATGATCAGACCAGAAATGGCGACATAGTGAACAAAATACTAAAAGGGCAGTATTAAAAGGTGTGGCAGAAATTTAAAAAAAATTAGAATTATTTTACTGAAACATTTTTTTTTTGTATGGAAGGCGAATCGCTCTAATGTTCCTCCGCCTTTCCACATGGGTGATATAAATTTTAAGATATCAAAAACTCTTGATATTTTAGGCATAAGAGTCTAATGCGAAGTTCGTTTTTAAAAGAAGCATTCAAGTCTAAGGGTAAGCCATTTCAAAGATTTAAATATTATTCTTTTCCCTTATTTTTTTACCCTTACTTTAGGTCCCTTTCTCTATGCGCTGTCACATATATAGAAATTGATGTTGCCGTGACTAGGGCTCGAACCCAATCACAATTTTTTATGTTATGCTGTTAACAAGGTAAATAAAGAGTGTTCTAAAAAAAATATGCATTTACTATTTTAGACAAAATTTATCCATAGTGCAAGAAATAATTTATTTTTTGATCAAGTTAGTTTCTATAGATATGTCAGATGCTATTATTTTAGAAATTATTAATTTTCAATAGTTATTTCAATCAAAATGGACTGCGAAAAAAAATTCGTGAAAATATAATTAAAACTTTTCAAAAAAATCCGTCGTGGACTTTTAAAAAAATAGCTAAAAATTTGAAAGTTGACCCTCGAACGGTTTCTAATGCCATCAGACGGTATAAGGAAAATCTGAGCATTGAAAGAAAACCTGGATCAGGGAGGAAAAGGGGTCCTACAGATATTGGTAAGGCAAAAGAAGTCGAGCGACTCTTTCGAAGAGCGCCTAACACTTCTTTAAGAAAAGGAGCTCGTACGGTGAAATGTTCTACGAATTTTGCACATAGAGTCAAAGCTTATGCTGGACTGAAGACATACAAAGTCCAAAAGGTTCCAGATCGCAACGCTATAAAGAACTTAGAAGCAAAAAAACGAGCGAAAAAATTGAAGTCTGATTTTATAAAAAATACACCTCAACTCCCTGGTCAAGATTTTTATGTTGCTGATAAACGGGGCAATGTTCGGCAAGAGTTTCGCACAAAAAAACAAACAAAATTCCCTAAGAAGTTTCTCGTGTGGCAAGCTATTTGCAGTTGTGGCAAAAGAAGTAAAGTATTTGTGTCATCTGGCACAATAAACACCGAAATTTATATAAAGGAGTGCCTACAAAAACGGTTGTTACCCTTTTTAAGAGAGCACAGAGTGACTACATTTTTTTGGCCCGATTTGGCATCATGCCATTATGGAAAAAAGGCACTTGAGTGGTACTCAAAGAATAATGCCATTTTTGTACCACGAGAGGCAAATCCACCTAACTGTCCAGAACTTCGGCCTGTGGAAAGGTATTGGGCTCTGGTAAAAAAGGAATTGAAGAACACAGGAAAGATTTCCAAGAACATGTCGGATTTTAAGCGCAGGTGGAACACATGCTCCAAAAAGGTATCAGAAGCAACTGTAAAATCTTTAATAGGAGGGTTTGCGAAAAAAGTCGATAATTTTGCGAAACCCGAGTACTAAGTAAACATTTTAATGCTAAATGATTTTGTATAATATGTCATTATATTTGCGTATTTTGTAGAGTTTTTATAATAAAAGGTTTGATTTTTATTTAAGAAAATCCAACTACAAATTTTATTTAGTGCACTCTTTAAATATAATTTTATTTTTTTTTTTCTAAAATTTATAAAAGAAAGCTACTTTTCCCGAAATCCTCACAGGTACGGGAATACGGGATAAGCTATCGACACAATTTTTCTTACATTTTCATACATAATGCATTCATAATAAATCACTGGAGTCCGAAGGATAATAGGAAGATACGAAACAATTTTAACAAAACTTTATATTTTATTAGCTACATAAGATCATAGCATGATAAAATGCACAGCTTACGATTTAATTCACTTTGAGTAAATTTCAGTGGCGCCACCTGTCGGAAATTGTTCAACTAAGAAACCTTCGTCCGCTCATGCGCAACAACTTTTCTAATGCACATGATCAAATGCAGAGTTAGGATTTAATTCATTTTGAGTAATTTTTAGTGGCGCCACCTATTGTGAACTATTCTTACCCACTTTAAAACCACAGTACAACACGTCTAATCACGACTAAATAAATAAAAAAAATTCTGTACATTTTATAAAAAAGCAGTTAACATATTGTTCCTATTCATATTACTTACTACAGTTATCATTTTATCCCTTTTTAACCAATCAAAAATGTACCAAATAAACTATTTTCACCCTTTTTATCCTCTAACGGGCATAGTTCCAAATAAGTACCAAACATCTATTCGCTTATTTTTACAGCTGTTCAAAATGTAACTAAAATGTTGTTTCTATACCTATTACTTTAGGAAATACGACGTTTTAGATTTTTACCCCCTTTTTAACCGTTTTTACAACCTTTGATGCAAAATTTCCAAAAGTCCCTTCATTCTTGATCTTTATGGCAAAAAAGGTACCCACCGTCCAATTTTTATCAAAGGGGTAAAATTGAGGTAAAAAAATATTATTTAAATCGTTAAAATGGCTCTCAAACATAAAATTATTGCTCGTTTAAAGATATAAGATAATAATAAAAAAAAATAAAGCTATCAATTTTACTAGAAAAGTGGTATTACACTTTCTATTTGGGTATTTAAAATTTTAACAAATTTTGTTACCCACTTTTAGTATAAATTTAGTTTTTTCTTTCTATTATGAAAGTTTTAGCTAATTATATTGTTTGGGGCTGTTTGTTCATTCGTTTTTTTTTTTCTTTTTTTTTTGGCAAATTAATCATGTTAAGGGGCTTCTAGCGGTAAATATCATACTTTTTTCGTTAGTTTTGGAGCTCAGAATTAGAGTGAAAGAAGAAATTTGTGTAGAATTAGAACGGGTTTAAAAAAAGTTTGAACATTTTGTATCTAATGTCTGGCAGTAATCAAAGGTCATTGTTAACAGTTAAATATAAAATTTTTACGGTTAAATAATGACTAAAAGATTTATTAATAGTTCTCAAAAGAAAATTTAATTTTGATATATATTTTTAAAATTTTTTCGCATGAATTCCCAAGATATGATAAAATCAATGGAACGACCTTTGTTAAGACCCGTAATTTTAGAAAAATTTTAAATTAAATTTTATTTTAAATTTTGGCCTTTTTTGTACTTAGAGGGCCATAATCCATCAAAATTAAATACATAATTTTGCATTTTAATTTTTAAAACAATGTTGCCTATAGGCAACATTAAAGATATTTTTTTAAAATGTAATATTCTTATTTTTCTTAAAAAATATTCTTCTAATCAAATATTAATACCACGAAAGTCATTAGCCAAAAAAACAGAAAACTTAAGAGTGAAAGAGTAAGTTAACCCTTTTACAGTTAGAGGGAATAATTTTCCCACCAACCTTTTCTTCATTGGTAAGGTAGTTCATCAATCGCAGTTAATTTTTCGATTTGAAAACAATAATTGAAAGGAATTAATTATCTTTTCTTGTAATTGTACTGCCAAATTATACATGATTTTTTCCGAAACTAACATTGTGTAAATTAAAAACAGGCGTTTTTACAACTGCGAACGAAATCGGTATATATCTTTGAACTATCGTGGTGATATATGGTATGTCCATTAACGTTTTAAAGATTTATATTTAATATCTTAGAAGTGAGACATATTTCAAACTTATCTTGCATATTGTTCTTCCTTCAACGATTTCTTTGGTGGGAAGATTATTCCCTCTAACCCTAAGTATGACTGTTTTTATATTACAGATTGTCCGAAAATGAGCAAGAAAGTTCTAAAAGAATATGAAAAATAAAGTTAGTGCTTTATTTTTATTACATTACCATCAGATTCTGACTAGTCCGAAGACGATGAGGATAATATTTTACATTTATTAGATCTCAGGCATATATCGGGTGTTTTTTATTGAGGTATAGAACTTTAAGTTGGCATCACTTTTTTAACTGGCGGCCATTTTGTCAGCTGTCAAGTGATTAATATTTAGTTTGGTTTGCCATTTCATCATGAACAGGTTGACAAAAGAACAACGCTTGCAAATCGTGCAAATTTATTTCGAAAATAATGGTTCAGTTCGCGAAGTTTACCGCAAGCTCCGTCCATTTTATGGTCGACATAATCGTCCATCAGAGCAATTAATTCGGTTAACCATGGATCGTTTTCGCACTACGTTTACTCTATGTGATAATACGCATCCGCAGCGACGTCGAACAGTGCGCACCGAAGAAACAATTGCCGCTGTAGAGCAAAGTGTTGAAGAGGACCCGAATGAATCGATTCGCCACCGTGCACAGCAATTGGAGCTTTGTCCATCAACTTTATGGAAGATTTTGCGCAAAGATCTTGGCTTGCGACCTTACAAGATCCAGCTTGTGCAAGAATTAAAGCCGCGAGACCATGCAATGCGTCGTGATTTTGGTGTATGAGCCGAAAATGAGATTGATCTCGATGCTGATTTTCATCGCAAAATTTTGTTCAGTGATGAGGCTCATTTTTGGTTGAATGGCTACGTCAACAAGCAAAATTGCCGCATTTGGAGTGAAGAGAATCCACATGAGACCCTTGAGACGCCATTACATCCACAAAAACTGACTGTTTGGTGTGCTCTATGGGCTGGTGGAGTCATTGGGCCATACTTCTTCCGAAATAATGCTGGAGAGTCAGTTACCATAAATGGAGACCGGTATAGAGCCATGATAACCGACTATTTTGTTCCCCAATTGGATGGCATGAATGTGGATGAGTTGTGGTTCCAACAAGACGACGCTACATGCCACACAGCGCACGTCACAATTGATTTATTGAAGGAAACATTCGATGAGCGCATAATTTCGCGGAATGGACCTGTCAATTGGCCACCAAGATCGTGCGATTTGACACCACTGGATTATTTTCTTTGGGGATATGTGAAGTCGCTCGTTTACGCCAACAAACCAGAAATGTTAGGGGACTTGGAAGCCAACATTCGTGGCGTTATTGCCAACATACGGCCCCATATGCTCGAAAAAGTAGTTGAAAATTGGACCTGTAGAATTGGCTTTATTTGAGCCAGCCGCGGCGGCCACATGCCCGAAATCATATTTAAACATTAATGGCATAAAATTATCCTTCCAATAAAGCCAAATTGATGGACATTAAAACGATTTTCTTGTGTTTTATTTCAATTCGAAGTTCTATACCTCTAAAAAAAACACCCATTATAATTGCTTTTCGCGACGGAGGCAGAGGGAATATTTTTACCACCAATCAAAAGCAAAAAAATCAAATTTTTATTTTATTTTATGTTTTTAGTCATCAATAGTAACCCCAAATGAAAACTGGATTTTATTTATCCTATTGTGATCGTTATGTCCGTTAAGGGGTTAAAGTTTATATTTCGGATTTTTGACAATAAGGGTATTTTACATATTTAGTGACGATATGGATACATAAGCAAGTATTTGGGGTTCATGAATATACATACATAAAGAGTGTTCTAAAAAAAATATGCATTTCCTATTTTAGACAAAATTTATCCATAGTGGAAGAAATAATTTATTTTTTGATCAAGTTAGTTTCTATAGATATGTCAGATACTATTATTTTAGAAATTATTAATTTTCATGATTGAAATAACAATCAAAATGGACTGCGAAAAAAAAATTCGTGAAAATATAATTAAAACTTTTCAAAAAAATCCGTCATGGACTTTTAAAAAAATAGCTAAAAATTTGAAAATTGACCCTCGAACGGTTTCTAATGCCATCAGACGGTATAAGGAAAACCTGAGCATTGAAAGAAAACCTGGATCAGGGAGGAAAAAAGGTCCTACAGTTATTGGTAAGGCAAACGAAGTCGAGCGACTCTTTCGAAGAGCGCCTAACACTTCTTTAAGAAAAAGAGCTCGCACGGTGAAATGTTCTACGAATTTTGCACATAGAGTCAAAGCTTATGCTGGACTGAAGACATACAAAGTCCAAAAGGTTCCAGATCGCAATGCTATAAAGAACTTAGAAGCAAAAAAACGAGCGAAAAAATTGAAGTCTGATTTTATAAAAAAATACACCTGTTGTGTGATGGATGATGAAACATACGTACTGGCAGACTTTTCTCAACTTCCTGGTCAAGATTTTTATGTTGTTGATAAACGGGGCAATGTTCGGCAAGACTTTCGCACAAAAAAACAAACAAAATTTCCTAAGAAGTTTCTCGTGTGGCAAGCTATTTGCAGTTGTGGCAAAAGAAGTAAAGTATTTGTGGCATCTGGCACAATAAACACAGAAATTTATATAAAGGAGTGCCTACAAAAATGGTTGTTACCCTTTTTAAGAGAGCACAGAGTGACTACATTTTTTTTTGACCCGATTTGGCATCATGCCATTATGGAAAAAAGGCACTTGAGTGGTACTCAAAGAATAATGTCATTTTTGTACCACGAGAGGCAAATCCACCTAAGTGTCCAAAACTTCGGCCTGTGGAAAGGTATTGGGCTCTGGTAAAAAAGGAATTGAAGAACACAGGAAAGATTTCCAAGAACATGTCCGATTTTAAGCGCAGGTGGAACACATGCTCCAAAAAGGTATCAGAAGCAACTGTAAAATCTTTAATAGGAGGGTTTCCGAAAAAAGTCGATAATTTTGCAAAACCCGAGTACTAAGTAAACATTTTAATGCTAAATGATTTTGTATAATATGTCATTATATTTGCGTATTTTGTAGAGTTTTTATATTAAAAGATTTGATTTTTATTTAAGAAAATCCAACTACAAATTTTATTTAGAGCACTCTTTATTCCTTTTTTCTACTCTTAGCCTTAAATCGCTAATTTGATGTTTGTAAGTCAGGCTTGTCATTCTCTTCATAAGTCTTTAAGACTTGTTGCTTTTACTCTATTCTATGCTTTTAGCCAATATTACATCTTTCTCTCCCTCTCTCTCTCTATTTGTTGTTCTTATTCTTAATTCTTAAGTTGTATCTGTTCTAAGTCTTTTTCTTTTGCTCTACGTAAGTCAGTGTGTGCTTTTGGTAAGTATGTCTTAACTCATTCTAAGTTGTTGTTTTTGCAATTGTTAACTTATTCTAGATACATACATACAACCAATCGTACAAATATACATACATACATACATATAAACATTTTTTACCGTATTACGAACCATAGCGGTAAAAACGTCAACTACAAATTATACAGTTATAATATTTTCTTTCTCAATGCTAAGAAGTAAATACGAACAAACTAAACGTTTCTTCTTTGAATGTATAAGTATGTTATAGCCAAGAATGTTGTGCAAGAACGAGAATTAACTAACAAACCAAACAACTGTAATAATAATAATAAAAAACGAGTAATGAAGAAATGGTGGTTAAATGCGACTGACATGATACCCTACTTTTAAGAGTTTTATTAAGTGATCATCATATGATAGATCTATCATATTGATAATTACATAATAATGGACTTTCTAAATAAATATTAAAACAAAGGGTAGGTACTTCACGTTTCTAAATCGATCCGCTTATCAATTTGACTATAAAAAACTTTTCAATTTAAAAAATTTCGATACAAACAATTTTTCAATATAAAAATTTTCAATACAAAAAATTTTTCAATATAAAAATTTTCGATACAAAAAATTGTTTCTAGAAAATTTTTCGATATAAAAATGTTTAAAAAAATTTTTCAATATAAAAATGTTTTATAAAAAAATGTTCGATATAAAAATGTTTAAAAAAAAAATTTCGCTATAAAAATGTTTTAAAGAAAAATTTTGAATACCCACATTTTTCAGTATAAAAATTTGTTATGGAAAATTATTCGATATAAAATTATTTTATATAAAAATTTTCGTTATAGAAATTTTTTACAAAAAAATTTCTATATAAAACTTTTTATAGAAAATTTTTCGATTATAAGTTTTTGGTAGAAAATTTTTCTATATAAAATTTTTGTATAGAAATTTTTTGATATAAAATTTTTTTACAAAAAATATTTTACCTCAAAAATTTATCGATATAAAAATTTTTCGCTAAAAAGTTTTTTTAATAGAAATTTTCCGATATAAAAATTTTTTACAAAAAAAAATTTTCGATATCAAAATTTTTTATAAAAAATTTTTCGATATTAAAATTTTTTTAAAAAAAATTTTCGATATTAAAATTTTTTTAAAAAAAATTTTCGATATTAAAATTTTTTTAAAAAAAATTTTCGATATTAAAATTTTTTTAAAAAAAATTTTCGATATTAAAATTTTTTGTAAAAAATTTTTCGATAAAAAAATTATTAAAAAAAATTTTTCGATATAAAAATTTTTTGATATAAAATTTTGTTACAAAAAATATTTCGATATAAAATTTTTTTACAAAAAATTTTTAGATATAAACTTTTTTTATAATTTTCGCTATAAAATTTTTTTATAGAAATTTTTCAATGTTATGTTTTTGTAATGTTTTTTATAGAAAATTGTTCGAGATAAAAATTTTTTAAGATAAAATATTTTTACAGAAATTTTTTTGATATACAAAATTTTAAATAAAAGAATTTTACAATAAAAAGTTTTTTTATACAAATTTTTCGATAAAAAAAATTTTATAGAATTTTTTAGATATAAAATTTTTTTAACAAAATAGAAAATTTTTCGATATAAAATTTTTTTGTAGAAATTTTTACGATAAAAATATTTTCGATAAAAAATTTTTCGATTTAAAAATTTTTTTTAGAAAAAATTTTTTGATCAAAATTTTTTATAATAAATTTTTTGCTATAAAAGTTTTTATAACAAATTTTTCGCTTAAATTTTTTTTTTATAGAAATTTTTCGATGTGAACATTTTTTATAGAAAATTGTTCGAGATTAAAATTTTTTGAAATAAAATGTTTTTGCAGAAAATTTTTTAATATAAAAAATTTTTCGATAAAAAAAATTGTATATAATTTTTACGATATAATTTTTTTTTACAAAATAGAAAATTTTACGATATAAAAATTTTTTGTAGAAAATTTTTCGATTAAAATATTTTTCATAAAAATTTTTCGATATAAAAATATTTTTCTAAAAAAATTTTCGATATAAAAATTTTTTAGAAAAAATTTTTTGTTATAAAATTTTTAATAATAAATTTTTCGCTATAAAATTTTTTATAATAAATTTTTCGCTATAAAATTTTTTCTAATAAATTTTTCGCTATAAATTTTTTTATAGAAATTTTTCGATGTGAAAATTTTTTTATAGAAAATTGTTCGAGATAAAAATTTTTTGTGATAAAATATTTTTACAGAAAATTTTTTGATATAAAAACTTTTGAATAAAAAATTTTTACAATATAAAGTTTTTTTATAAAACTTTTTCGATAAAAAAATTTTATAGAATTTTTTAGATATAAAATTTTTTAACAAAATACAAAATTTTTGTAGAAAATTTTTTGATAAAAATATTTTTCATAAAAAATTTTTCGATATAAAAATTTTTCGATATAAAAATTTTTTAGAAAAATTTTTTTTAATAAATTTTTTGCTATAAAATTTTTTATGACAAATTTTTTGCTATAAAATTTTTTTATACAAATTTTTCGATGTGATTTTTTTTATGAAAAACTGTTCGAGATAAATTTTTTTAATTAAATTTTGTTATAGAAAATTTTTTGATATAAAAAATTTAGAATAAAAAATTTTACGATATAAAATTATTTTATAAAAATTTTTCGATAAAAAAAATAATTATAGAATTTTTAAGGTAAAAAATTTTTTTTAACAAAATAGAAAATTTTTCGATATAAAAATTTTTCGACATAAATATTTTCGATATAAAAATTTTTTAGATTTTTTTTTAATAAATTTTTCGCTATAAAATTTTTTTATAGAAATTTTTCGATGTGATTTTTTTTAAACTGTTCGAGATTATTTTTTTTTTTTTAATAAAATTTTTTTACAGAAAATTTTTTGATATAAAAAATTTTACGATGTAAATTTTTTGTAAAAATTTTTCGATAAAAAAAATTGTATAGAATTTTTGCGATATAAAAATTGTTTTGACAAAATTTTTCAAAAAAAATTTTTGATATTAAAATTTTTTTAAGATAATTTTGATCTATAAAAACATCAAAAAATTTTTTGTTATAAAAGTTTTTTTTTCAAAAAATTTGATATAATAATTTGATATAAAAAAATTTTCGATATAAAAATGTTTAATAACAAATTTTTCGATACAAAAATTTTTATAGAAAATTTTTCAACATAAAAATTTTCAATGGGGAATTTTTATAAAAAAAAATTTAATGGAAAATTTTTCAATATAAAAATTTTAAATACTAAATTTTTCGATATTAGAATTTTTAATAGAAAAAATTGTCGATCTTTTTATATAAAATTTTTCGATATAAAAATTTTTAATCCAAAATTTTTCGATATAAAAATAATATGGTGTAGGGTACACAGCTAAGAAACAGTCCCCATTAAGAACTCAGTAGTAAAAAAATAAAGAATAAAACGAGAAAAAAAGAACAGCCAGAAAAGCAGTAGAAGTATAAAACATATGTACAACTTAATACGTGCATTACATTCAAAATAAAGTAGGTATGACTCTTAAGCAAAACTCAAAGCCCCGTTTCAAGAAAGCCTCTGCTCAACCCTGAGCATGCATTGCCTACATTAATACAAGTTAAACCTCTAAGTCAAACCCGTACAGACAGACAGACAGACAGTACGAGTAGATGAGGTAGCCACCAGTTGCCACCAGTCTTCAACCTCGTTATAAATATTCTTCTTTTTTATTAAAATTCTAATGAAGACTCTACCGAACTTACAAGAATCTCCAAAAAGTTGTTAACACTTTTTGTTTGTTGTTAATTTCAGTTAATAAAAATTATGGGGTTTTAATGAAAAGCTATTTTATTAACATTTTTATGGTTTAACACTTTATTTGTTGTTTTATGGCTCATCTTTGGTTGTTGGTTTATTGTTAGTTTTTCCATATTTTAGTTTTTTTCTCTTTACGTCCCAGCATATCTTTATAGTAGTATTTTCAATACTTAGGCATTTGATTACTTTGTAATGAACATATTTTATATCGAAAAATTTTCTATAGAAAAACTTTTATATCAAAAAATTTTCAATGGAAAAATGTTTATGTTTATATCGAAAAATTTGTACATCGAAAAATTTCTATAGAAAAAAATTTTCTATAGAAAATATTTTCTATAGAAAATATTTTCTATAGAAAAAATTTTCTATAGAAAATATTTTCTATAGAAAAAATTTTCTATAGAAAATATTTTCTATAGAAAAAATTTTCTATAGAAAAAATGTTCTATAGAAAATATTTTCTATAGAAAAAATTTTCTATAGAAAAAATTTTCTATAGAAAAAATTTTCTATAGAAAAAATTTTCTATAGAAAAAATTTTCTATAGAAAAAATTTTCTATAGAAAAAATTTTCTATAGAAAAAATTTTCTATAGAAAAAATTTTCTATAGAAACATTTTTGTATCGAAAAATGTTATATGGTCAAATTTCTATATAGAAAAATTTTTATATCGAAAAATTTTCTAGAAAAAAAATTTTTTATTAAAAAATTTTCTATAGATAAATTTCTATATCAAAAACTTTTCTATAGAAAAAATTTGATATAAAAAATTTTCTATAGAAAAAATTTTATATCAATAAATTTTCTATAGAAAAAATTTTATATCAATAAATTTTCAATAAAAAAAATGTTTTATAGAAAAATTTTATATCGAAAAATTAACTACAGAAACATTTTTATATCAAAAAATATTCCATAGAAAAATTATTATATCGAAAAATTTTTGTATCGAAAAATTTTCTATAGAAAAATTTTTATATCAAAAAATTTTCTACAGAAAAATATTTATATCGAAAAATGTTTTATAGAAAAATGTTTGTATCGAAAAATTTTCTATCAAAAATTGTTATATCAAAAAATTTTTTATAGAAAAATTTTGATGTCAAACAATTTTATATCGAAAAATGTTTATTTCAAAAAATTTTATATCAAAAAATTTTCTAGAGAACAATTTTAATATCGAAAACTTCCTAAAAAATGTTATATCGAAAAATTTTCTATAGAAAAATTTTTATATTGAAATTTATAGAAAAATTTTTATAACGAAAAATTTTTATATTAAAAAATTTTCTATCGAAAAATTTTTATATCGAAAAATTTCTGAAGAAAAATTTTATATCGAAAAATTTCTAAAGAAAAGTTTTATATCAAAAAATTTTCTAAAGAAACATTTTTATACCGAGAAATTTTCTAAAGAAATATTTTTATATCGAAAAATTTTCTCAAGAAAAATTTTGTATCAAAAAATTTTCTAAAGAAAATTTTTTTTATCAAAAAAATTTTCTATAGAAAAATTTTTATATAGAAAAATTTTCTGTACAAAAATTTTTGTATCGAAAAATTTTCTATCGAAAAATTTTTATATCAAAAAATTTTCTATAGAAAAATTTTTGTATCGAAAAATTTTCTCAAGAAAAATTTTTGTATCGAAAAATTTTCTAAAGAAAATTTTTTTTATCGAAAAAATTTTCTATAGAAAAATTTGTATATAGAAAAATTTTCTGTAGAAAAATTTTTATATCGAAAAATTTTCTATAGAAAAATTTTTATATCGAAAAATTTTCTATAGAAAAATTTTTATATCGAAAAATTTTCTATAGAAAAATTTTTATATCGAAAAATTTTCTATAGAAACATTTTTATATCGAAAAATTGTCTATAGAAAAATTTTTACATCCAAAAATTTCCTATAGAAAAATTTTTATATCGAAAAATTTTCTATAGAAAAATTTTTATATCAAAAAAATTTCTATCGAAAAATGTTTATATCAAAAATATTTCCTGAAAAAAATGCTGATATTAAAAAATTTGTATTTCAAAAAATATTTTATAAAACAATTTCTAAAGAAACATTTTTATATTGAAAAATTTTCTATAGAAAATTATTTCTTAGAAAATTTTATATCGAAAAATTTTCTAAGAAAAATTTTTATTTAGAAAAATTTTCTGTAGAAACATTTTTATATCGAAAATTTGTCTGTAGTAAATTTCTATAGAAAATTTTTCAATACAACAATTGTTCTATAGAAAATTTTTCGATAAAAAAAATTTTTCTATAGAAAATTTTTCAATATAAAAACTTTTCTATACAAAATTTTTCGACATTAAAATTTTCTATAAAAAATTTTAGTATAGAAAATTTTTCGAATTTTTCTATAGAAAATTTTTTGTGTCGAAAATTTTTCTAAAGCAAATCTTTGATGTCTAACAATTTTCTATAGAAAAATTTTTTTGTTGAAAAATTTTCTATATAAAAATTTTTTAAAAAATTTGTATATCGAAAAATTTTCTAAAGAAAAATTTTTATACCGAAAAGTTTTCTATAGAAAAATTTTCTTTAAAAAAAATTTTCTATAGAAAATTTTTTTTATCGAAAAATTTTCTATAGAAAATTTTTTTTATCGAAAAATTTTCTTTTTATCGAAAAATTTTCTATAGAAAATTTTTTTTTATTGAAAAATTTTCTGTAGAAAATTTTTTTTTTATCGAAAAATTTTCTATAAACAATTTTTTTTTAATTTTTCTATGGACAAATTTTAATATCAAAAAAATTTCAATAGAAAAATTTTTATATCGAAAAATTTTTATATCAAAAAATTTTCTATAGAAAAATTTTTATATCGAAAAATTTTCTATAGAATAATGTTTATATAGAAAAAATTTTATATCGAAAAATTTTCTGTAGAAAAATTTTGATATAAAAAAGTTTTAAATAGAAAAATTTTTATATCCCAAAATTTTTGATAGAAAAATTATGATGTCGACAACTTTTTTATAAAAAAAATTTTATATCGAAAAATTTTTTATAGAAAAAAATGTTTTTAAGAAAAATTATTATTTCAACAATTTTTTATAGAACAATCTTTATATCGAAAACTTTCTAAAGAAAAATTTTTATATCGAAGAATTTTCTATAGAAAATTTTTTAGGTCGCACAATTTTCTATAGAAAAAATTGTATGTCGAAAATTTTCTATAGAAAATTTTTAGTATCGAAAAATTTTCTATAGAAAAATTTTTATATCGAAAAATTTTCTATAGAAAAATTTTTATATCGAAAAATTTTCTATAGAAACATTTTTATACCGAAAATTTTTTTTATAGAAAAATTTGTATATCAAAAAATGTTATATATAAAAAGTATTCTATCGTAAAATTGTTTATATAAAAATTTTCTCAAAAAAATGTTTGCTGGGTATTGTATCGTCTAATATAATTTTAGTTGTGGTCATTTATAATTTTGAAAACCTAACTTTGTACTTTTTGGTCCAGTGCAACAATGTATGATTTTCACACATTAAATTTGACCCTGATTAGGAATTTTTGGTTGGATAAGAACATAATTAACCTGTTAGAACAAAAATTGACTAAAGTATTCGTATTCGAATACTATTATTTATAAAATGCTGTGCTAAATAAGATTTTATAAATAATAGTATTCGACACGTACAAAGTACTCATAAATCTGACAGTTTTTGAGATATTAGTTCAAGTAAAACTTCTAAGCTTTTTCGAGAAACCCAAAAGTTTTTAAATAAAGAATTCTTAAATTCTAATTCTTCATAATATTATAAACTTATCATCTCTCACTTACCTGTCATGGCTCCACTCGTACTCGGTCCCGTATATTGTTCCCTCGACGTCGAGGCTGCCGATGTTATTGTTGCCACCGGCTTTGTGCTCGGAGTCGTTGTAGCTGTTGTCAACGACATGGGCGACTGAATAGTTTTATTCAATGTCTGTCGCTTGATCACTATCTCGGTTGGTATATCGATGGTCATTGCTTCAGATGTTGATAATGCTGATGTATTGGTAAGAGTTGTAACGGGTTCAAAGCAAACATCCAAGAGCGTAGTGCCCGATGATGTCTGCAAGCCGGCAATATCTTTAAGATCAATCCAGCTGGCGCCTACCTTGTCGCTATCGGTCAAAGGTAAGCTCAAAACTCGGGTATCGTTTTCATCGACAATATGAAATGCTTGAGTTGGTTCGATTTTGACTATAATCGGTTGATTGGCAATAATATGAGATTGTTGTTGTTGCTGCAGCTGTTGTGTATGAAGATGCTGCTGTTGTTGTTGTTGTGATTGTGGTTTGGAGGCCTCGTCTAGTTCCTCGATATCTTGGCTGTCTATATGTATGGCATTACTGGGAATCATGAGAGTGGTCGTCTCTGAAGATGAAGGTGAGCTGGTGGTGGCAATAATTGCATTTGCCGTTGACACCGAAGTTTGGGAAGTAGTGGAAGAAGATGAAGAAAGATTTGTAGACTTACGCACAACATCAAATTTTAATATTGTACACTTATCGGTTTGTTGATATTGATGTTGTTGCTGTGGACGCTGTTGCTGCAACACCAAACTTGGCACACTCCTCACCAGAGTAGCCGTCTTAGTGCCCGCTGTGGTGGTTATAAAAGTTAAAGGTGGTGAAGTAGCCTTATTGGCTGTGGAAATAGTGCGCACCGTAGTATTGGAGGGCAAAGGAAATATAGAAATTGAGGGAACTTTGGTGTTTAAGACACCAGCAGCAGTCGACAGGGTTTCACAGTTGGCAGCCGTTGTCACGGTGGTGGTTACGTGACTATCATCTCCCCCCACTGCCGAGGACGTCGACGTAGTCGTTGTCCTTAGCTGCCCTATAGGCTGCTGGATTAATACCAAATTTGTTTTCTCCGTCGTGATTTTGTCTCGTAGGCAACCTTTACCGGCAACCTTTAATACTTTCAATGAAATATATGTATATTCCGAGCCTTCTACCACAAAAAAATTCCTTGATTTAAGTCGTACTTGGCTTTCAGGCGTTTGTGATCTGTATGAGAGTGATTGTTGTCCTACATCAGTGCTTGCCTCCAATTTATAGAGGATTTTGTTTAAAACATTGAGTCTTAAAATTTGTGCGTTTAATTATTTTTGCATCCCCTCTAAGCGTTTGGGGATTTATTTTCTTTATGTCTTAAGTCTAATTACGATATAATGATTTGTTAAATATTTGAGTAGTATTTTTAATAAAGTTTAAGTTTTTGACGATATTTTTAAAATATTTTCTATATATAATTTTTTCGGGTTAACGTAAATGTTTACGATTGTACGCGATATGCAGGAATATATAATATTCAAAGAGAAACACTAATTTAACGAGACGATATTGATATTGATGACTCTAGAAAGATTTGATTTCATCATTTTGAATAAGGGAAAGATTAAAAAATCTAACTACTCGTAAATATGTATTTAATTGGCATTTGGAAGTTTTTTGTAAAGATATCTTTAAACTTCAACTCAGCCTCATATTTACAATATTTACGAACAGCATTTATTTAGATATTACACTCTGACAACCCAGCAAACCAAAATGTTTTCATGCATTCAATAGGTATAAGAACACTAAACCATCTTTCTTCTGTGTAAAAAAAAGTGCCTAACAATTTTAAAGAAATCTTTAATATAGAAAAAAATTCTATAAATTTCAAAACGAAAAATTTTCTTTGAAAAAAAATTTATATCAAAAAATTTTTATATCGAAAAATTTATATCAAAAAATTTTTATATCGAAAAATTTATATCAAAAAATTTTTGTATCGAAAAATTTTCTGTAGAACAATTTTTATATCCAAAAATTTTAATAACGAAAATTTTCCAGGAAAACTTTTAATATCAAAATATTTTAATAATGAAAAATTTTCTATAGAAAAATTTGTATCTCGAAAAATTTTTAAACAAAAATTTTTATTTCTAAAAATTTTCTATAGAAACATTTTTATATCGAAAAATTTGTATCCCAAAAAATTTGTTAGAGCAAAATTTTTATCTCGTGAAATTTTCTATAGAAAAATTATTATCTTGAGAAATTTTCTTTAGAAAAATTTTCTATAGAGAAATCTTAATCTCTTTCTATAGAATAAATTTTAATATCGAAAAATTTTTTATAGAAAAATTTTAATCTCAAAAAATTTTCTATAGAAACATTTTTATCAAAAATTTACAGAAGAAAAACTTTTATCTCGAAAAATTTTTTGTATACAAAATTTTTATAAACAGAAATTTTCTATACAAAAATTTTTATCTCTAGAAATTTTCTATACAAAACTTAAATGGAAAAATTGTTTATATTGAATAATTTTCTATCGAAAAATTTTTATGTTGAAGATTTTCTACAGAAAAAAATTTTATTGAAAAATTTTTAACATCGAAAAATTTTCTACAGGAAAATTTTGATAACGAATAAATTTAAATTTTTTATAAAAAAAAATTTAATATCAAAAAATTTTCTATAAAAAAATTTTTAATAACGAAAATTTTCTATAAAAAAATTTGTAGTAACGAAAAATTTTCCATCGAAAAATTTTGATATCGAAAAATTTTCTATAAAAAATTTAAATAGCGAAAAATTTTTTATAAAACAATTTTTATGTCAAAAAATTTTTTATAGAAAAATTTTTATGTCAAAAAAATATTCTATAGAAAAATTTTTATATTAAAAAATTTTCTATAGAAAAATTTTTATCTCGCAAAATGTTCTTTAGAAAAATTTGTAATTTTCTATAAAAAAAAAATTAATAACGAAAAATTTTCTATAAAAAAATTTGTAGTAACGATCGAAAAATTTTGATATAGAAAAATTTTCTATAAAAAATTTAAATAACGAAAAATTTTCTATAGAACAATTTTTATGTCAAAAAATTTTTTATAAAAAAATTTTTATGTCAAAAAAATATTCTATAGAAAAATTTTTACATTAAAAAATTTTCTATAGAAAAATTTTTATCTCGCAAAATGTTCTATAGAAAAATTTTTAATATCGAAAATTTTCGATATTAAAAAAAATTTCTATAGAAAAATTTTTATCTCAAAAAATTTTCTATACAAAAAAATTTTTATCTCGAAAAATTTTTTATAAAAACTTTTAATATCGAAAAATTTTCTATAAAAAACTTTTGATATTTAAAAATTTTCTATAGAAAACATTTTATATCGAAAAATTTTGTATAGCAAAATTTTATATCGAAAAATTTTCTATAGAAATTTTTATATCGAAAAATTTTCAATTATAAAAAACTATTAAAATGAAAAGTTTTCTATAAAAAAATTTTAATATTGGAAAATTTTCTATAGAAAAATTTTTATATCGAAAAATTTTGTATAGAAAAAATTTGATATCGAAAAATTTTCTCTACAAAAATTTTGATATCAATGAATTTTCTATAGAAAAAATTTTGATATCAAACAATTTTCTATAGAAAAATTTTGATATCAACAATTTTTCTATAAAAAATTTTGATATCGAAAATTTTTTTATAAAAAATTTTCTATAGAAAAATTTTCTATAAAAAACTTTTTATATCGAAAAATTTTCTATAAAAAACTTTTGATATCTTAAAATTTTCTATAGAAAACATTTTATATCGAAAAATTTTATATAGAAAAATTTTATATCGAAAAATTTTCTATCTAAAAAACTATAAATATAAAAAGTTTTCTATAAAAAAATTTTAATATTATAAAATTTTCTATAGAAAAATTTTTATATCGAAAATTTTGTATAAAAAAAATTTGATATCGAAAAATTTTCTATAAAAAAAAATTTGATATCAAAGAATTTTCTATAGAAAAATGTTGATACCAAAAATTTTTCTATAGAAAAATTTTGATACCAAAAATTTTTCTATAGAAAAATTTTGATATCAAAAAATTTTCTATAGAAAAATTTTGATATCGAAAATTTTTCTATAAAAAATATTGATAACGAAAATTATTCTATAGAAAAATTTTCACATCGAAAAATTTTCTATAGAAAAATTTTTGTAAACGAAACATTTTCTATAGAAACATTTTTATTGAAGAAAAATTTTCTGAATACACATTTTTAATAACAAAAACTTTCTATAGACAAATTTTAAATGGCGAGAAATTTGCGAAAGAAAAATTTTAAATAACAAAAAATTCTCTATAGAAAAATTTTTAAGAACGAAAAAATTTCTATAGAAAAATTTTTATTAACGGAAAAATTTCTATAAAAAAATTTTTAAAAAGGGGTGTTTCAAAATTTTTAATATCAAACAATTTTCAATTAAAAAATTTTTAGCATCGAAAAATTTTCTATAAAAAAATTTTACGGATTATTTCAGTCTTACATCAAATTATATATATCGATATATCATTCTACTCAAAAAAGGTTTCATATAGTAGAACGATAGACTTTGTATTACTCCCTAAGTCAAATCATTGATTTCCCTTCATTTGATGTAGGGTCATTTCTTTGGATACATTTTCCAGGTCATACTTCCTGGAGAAAAAATATTGACCTCTGTGATGAAGAGTATCATATGGTCGGGCTTTATCGACAACAATACTTTCTTACTTGTTTTTATTCAAATCCTAATGCTCTTAAAGAATAACCCGGTATTGACCTTATACTTTTAAGTCTATATCAAAAATATTCGTTTAAATAGCGTTTTCAAAACTGCATATTTTAATTTTCCGGCCTAAGGTTCAATTCAATTTCAAGCCTAAGCAACCAAAAATGCATAGTGCCCCACTAACACTACTTTAAACCCTAAAAATTGATTATATACAGGAATTTATTGCAGTCGCATATTTTTGGTTTGCTGGGTTAAAAAGCTTAACATACACGCACACTCGTAACATGATGTTAGGGTGTAGATAGGATTTAAACTTACGGTATATATTTTTATTAATATTTTTTATTTTATTTGTTTATAAAACACACACACACAAAATCACAACATTTAAATAAATTTTCAAGTAAAAAATATGGTTTTTTTTTCGCAAATTGAAAATTTCACTAAATTCTTTCAAGTTTTGTTGTCATCTTTCTTTGATGTTGTTGTAGTTTTGATAAATTGATTGATTTGTTTTGTTGGTAAAACGTAATTCTTAAACAATTTGCGGTTTTTTTTTGTTAAAAATTTGATTTGATGTTTTTTTGTTTTTTTTTTTTTTGTTATTCAATTTTATAAAAAGAAAATCAGCCTTTTAAGTGCACTTATAAAACGGTTTTAATATTAATTGAAAAATTAATTTAAAATTAAATTTTTTTATATATAAAATAAATTGCTTTAAATAAACACGAATTGCTTAAGTTTTGAGTTTTTCCTTTTTTTTTGTATTATTCCTTTTGAAGCCAACGATTTTCCCGTAAACATTTAACGAAAGTGAATCTCTTTTATGCTCCTGTTTGGGTTAATATGTCCTGTCGTTTGAGGAAATAAAACACGAAACTTTGAAAAAAAAAATTCTTTAATAAATGAAATGTTAGGAAATAAATCACTTAAGAAATTATTTATTTTTTTAAGGTTTTAATTTTTATTTTCTTAATAATTTCATGTTTGTTATTTTGTCAAACTTTTAAGCATTTTGTTTTATATTATTATATCTTTTTTTTAATCGTATTTTTTCGTTTTTAATAAATGCAATCTTAACTTTTCTGTATTGCACAAACACTAACAGACTGGATGGATGGATGGTTTGAATATTTTTTCCTTTAGATGTGGATATGGATGTGTATCCTGGCTGCAACAATGCGAACAACGAAGAACATAAATGCAGCAGCGTGTGCGCACTCTAAAAGAGCTGTGGCAAAGAGAACGGTGGGGGTTCATTTGCAACATCAGGAAAAAGAAACAAACAAAATTCACTTCACTCAAAAACAACAACAAAAAAATAGTTAAAACTTTTAATATGGGGTGCCACTACTCCTGCTGCTGCTTCTGCTTCTGCTGCCTCAAATAATGTCAAAGTAATTGGAAGTGTGTCGTTTCACGACACCAACATAAAAACACCATGAAACACAAACAACAAATTCATCTCTAACATTCATCATCCCCCTTTGAGGAATTTCTTAACATTAAACCTTTTTAGATAAATTAAGAAAAATCAATATTTCCGCTTAAGGTTGCCATATTTTGGTTGAAAATTTGTTTTGTTTTTCCTTAGACGCTTTAGAGCACATGTTTCCGTTTGCCAAAATTTCGAAAGTTTTGTTTTTTTTTAATTGTTGTTTTTTTGTTTTCTTTTTCTATTTTTTTTCAAATTCTTTAAAATAATTTGTTGTTTTGAATTTTCAAATTTTCCAGTTTTTCACTTCTTTTTTTTTTGCGTTAAATACTTCTCTACTATGAGAATACAAACAACAGAATGCAGCATGTTTGTATTCACTTTTGTTGTTTTTGTTTTCATTTTTCTTAAGTTTTTTTTTTTTGTTTTGTATAATTGTTGTTGCTTTCAACGAAATATCCTGCAAGGACACGAAAATTCTTCCAGTTTTTCATATCGTTCCAGGATTGCGTATAGAGCAGTATAGAAATGCGATATGATTGCAGCTTATGGTATATAGTCAGAGCTTTAAATGAATGAGTTTTGAAAAACTTGATTTCAATAAAGCTTTTTTATATCCAAATTCCTTTTCAATAAAGTTTTGTTTCACGAAAACATTCTTTACTAAAGCTTATTTACAAAAATATTTCATTATCCTTTTGTCCTTAAAAAACTTTTCAACTTAAAAAGCTTTTCCTTAAAAGCTTTATTTCAACAAGGATTTTTACAATCGGGATTTTTAAAAATTTCACTCCAGTTTAAACATAAAAGCTTTCTTCAAAAAGTTTTTAAGAGCTTTGAATAAATGAAATTTAAAGTTTTGAAAAACTT
Source organism: Stomorhina lunata (assembly GCA_933228675.1). Taxonomy (NCBI): domain Eukaryota; kingdom Metazoa; phylum Arthropoda; class Insecta; order Diptera; family Rhiniidae; genus Stomorhina; species Stomorhina lunata. The sequence continues at coordinate 16,520,567 of OW121744.1, forward strand.
GATTTCAATAAAGCTTTTTTTATATCCAAATTCCTTTTCAATAAAGTTTGTTTCACGAAAACATTCTTTACTAAAGCTTATTTACAAAAATATTTCATTATCCTTTTGTCCTTGAAAAACTTTTCAACTTAAAAAGCTTTTGCTTAAAAGCTTTATTTCAACAAGGATTTTTACAATCGGGATTTTTAAAAATTGTATTCCAGTTTAAACATAAAAGCTTTCTTTAAAAAGTTTTTTAGAGCTTTGAATAAATGAAATTTAAAGTTTTGAAAAACTTGATTTCAATAAAGCTTTTTTTATATCCAAATTCCTTTTCAATAAAGTTTGTTTCACGAAAACATTCTTTACTAAAGCTTATTTACAAAAATATTTCATTATCCTTTTGTCCTTGAAAAACTTTTCAAATTAAAAAGCTTTTCCTTAAAAGCTTTATTTCAACAAGGATCTTTACAATCGGGATTTTTAAAAATTTTATTCCAGTTTAAACATTAAAGCTTTCTTCAAAAAGTTTTTTAGAGCTTTGAATAAATGAAATTTAAAGAGCTTTATTTTCACTTTTCACCTTAAAAAGCTTTTCCATAAAAGCTTTATTTCGCTTTTCACCTTAAAAAGCTTTCCCACAAAAGCTTTATTTCAATAAGGAATTTTACACTCGGGATTTTTAAAAATTGCATACCACTTTTAAAGATATAAGGTTTCTTCACAAAAGTTTTTTTTAGAGCTTTGAATGGATGAAATTTAAAGAGCTTGTTTTTCATAAAGTTTTTTAATATCAAAACTTCAGTCCAATAAAGTTTTTTTCATAAAAACAATCTTTACTAAAAAGTTTTTATATGTTTATAAAAATATTTAGATTTAAAACTGATACAATACAAAACTCTCTTTAGAAAAGCTTTTTATATAAAAGCATTCCTAAATAGAAGCTTTATTATCACATAAAGCGTACCTAAGCTTTATGTGAAAATGAAATAAAGCTTTGTTTTATAAAACTTTTACATTTATTTCAAAAAAGCTTTCTTTACATACATAAGTGTTTCATATAAAAACTTTTAACCATAAGGGCTTTATTTAAAGAATGATTTGTACACTAAAAGCTTTCTAATATAGAAATATTATAAATTTATTACACATAAAAACTAAATACAAAAAACTTTTTTATTTAAAAGCTTTATTGCAAAATGTATAAGCTTTAGTAAACAAAGTGTTTTTGCAAAAATTTTATAACAGGTTTATTTAAGTTTTTCTCGTAAAACTTTTGTCAAAAAATAACATTTGTTCAAAAACAATTTTATTCTAAAAATTTTTGTTCCAAAAAAGCTTTATATCAAATAATATTTGTTCTTTAATAGCTTTTTTATAAAGAAATTTTATTTCAAAAAAGTTTTTTATATAAATTCTAAGTTAAAAAAGTTTTTACAATAAAAGCTTTATTATAATAACAAATTTTCACATAAACTATTATTAACTATTCCACTGAAGTTTTTTTTGTTTGTTTGTTTGTTTAAAAAATTATTAAATTATTAAAATTAACATTTGTTCTTTAATAGCTTTTTTATAAAGAAATTTTCTTTCAAAAAAGCTTTTTTTGTAAAACCTTATTTAAGAATTTTGTTTCCAATAATAGCTTTATTCTTATAACAAATTTTCACATAAAAGCTTTATCAATTAAAGTTTTTTGTACAAAAAATGTTATTTCACTTAAGTTTTTTTAAAGAAAAATTTTATTCACAAATTATTTTCCTTAAATTTTTTTTCATAAAAGCTTTTATCCATAAATTTACATATATCAATAAAGATCTGTCTAAAAATAGCTTTTTTATATATAAATTGTATTTCATAAAAACTTACTTCAAAAAAGCTTTTTTCCTATAAAAGCTTTATTTCAAAATAAATAAAAATAGCTTTTTTATATATAAATTGTATTTCATAAAAACTTACTTCAAAAAAGCTTTTTTCCTATAAAAGCTTTATTTCAAAATACATTTTTCACATGGAAGCTTTATCAAATATTGTTTGTTTTACAAAAATTTTACTCTAATATAGCTGTTGTTACAAAAATATTAATACTATTTTTCTTATAAAAGCTTTGTTCCGTAAAAGCTTTGTCCCATAATTGTTTTAATCAATATTTGTTCCATTATATATATTTTTATATAGAAATTTTATTTCATTAATGTTTTTTTCATAAAAACTTACATACTTCAAAAAAGCTATTTTCTTTTAAAGCTTTATTTTATTAAAGATTTTTCAAAAGCTCTACTAAATAAAGCTTTTGTAGCAACAATTTTATTTCTGGTTTTTTTAAGTATTTATTAATAAATAATTTGTTAATAATACAATTCCTTATAAAAGCTTTGTTCCATAAAAGCTTTATATAAACAAAGACTATTTCAACAATAGATTTATTAAAAAAACATTCTTTATTCATTAATTTTCTTATAAAAGCTTGTTCCATAAAAGCTTTATATAAGCAAATAAAATAAAAACTTTCTTCAAAAAAGCTTTTTTCTTTAAAAGCTTTATGCCAAGAAGCTTAGAAGCGTCGAAGCTTTATTAAATAAGGTTTGTTTTGCAAAAATTTTATTCGAATATACTTTTTGTTACAAAAATATTATTACAGTTTTTTCAAGTTCTTCTCTTACAACTTTTGCTAAAAAAATATTTTCTTATTAAAGCTTTGTTTCATAAAAGCTTTGTAACAATAAAAATTTGCCCAATTATAGATATTTATATATAATTTTTATTTCATTAAAGCTTTTGTCATAAAAACTTACTTCGAAAAAGCTATTTTCTTTAAAAGCTTTATTTCATTAAAGATTTTTCACATAGCTCTATTCAGTAAAATTTTTGTATCAACAACTTTATTCCTGTTTTTTTTTTTTTTTGTTAAACTTCTGTTAATAAGATATTTCCTATAAAAGCTTTAAATAAACCAAGACTTGTCCCATAATAGCTTTCGTTAGAAATTCAATTTCAATAAGTTTTATTAAAAAACATTCCTTGTTCATTAATTTTCTTATAAAAGCTTTGTTCCATAAAAGTTTTTTTTTTATATAAACAAAAATTTACCCCATAATAGCTTTATTTTACATAAGAATTTAATTTCAATAACAGTTTAATTTAAAAAAAAATTCTCCATTCATTTCTTTTCTAAAAGCTTTGTTCCATAAATGAACAACGACTTGCCCCATAGTTGCTTTTGTTGCACAGAAATTTAATTTCAATTACAATTTTCCTTTTTTCTAAAAAACTTATGAAAAAGTTTATTAAAAAAGTATTTGTTTCTATAGAAGCTTTATGTAATAAATATTTTTTTTTAGAAATCGTATAACAAAAAAGATCTTCTTATAAAAGCTTTTAACTTTTAAAGAGCTTGAATAAAAAAGTTTTGTATATAGAAGCTTTATTCAACAATTGTTTAATAAAATTATATATGAATACAAATTAAATAAAAGCTTTGCTCCATAACATTTTTAAAACATTTTTCGTACAAAAGTTTTTTCCCTACATAAGCTTTATTTCTATAAGGACTTGTACCATAGAAGTAATATAAATACGCTATCGAGATTAAGCTACAAAAACTGGCCTTAAGTTGGGATGTTTTACATTTTTAGATTTTTTTTTCTCTCAAAACAAAAGCTTTTCGCACCTAAAAACTTTGAAAAATTGTATGTAAAAACATTTTGAGTGAAAAATATGTTATTCGAAAAAGTTTTTATGTTTTCCATTTTAAAGTTTTTAAAATAAAAGCATTAGTTAACATAAACTTCTCTTATGAAAGCTTATGTCTAAACGTTGCATTTTTAAGTCTTTCTTTATACTATCACTATAAAGTTTATAGTGATTTACTTAAGTAAAGTTTTTCTCGTAAAATCTATATTTAAATATATATATTTTTTTTTTCAAAAAACATCTTCAACATAAAAGCTTTCTTTAGTAAACCTTTTTAAATAAAAATTTTATTTCAGTAAAAAAGATTTCGATTTGATTTTTAATTAAAGCTTTAATATTAATATCAAAGACAATAAAATATAAACTCCATACATTTTTTTCTGTCAAATGTGATATTAAAGTGGATAAAGGACAATGAAAAACACATAAACGCACAAACATACATTTCATGAGGACGTGTATGTGCCTTAGCATTCTCTCATTGAATAATCGTCTCCATCAGTTGTTTCCGAATTAGAGTAAAAGCGGTATACTCTCTTTTGTATGGGATTTTTCAAGACGACCATACGGCAAATCAATGTATGGAAGTGCAACATCTTTATATTCTTAAGTCTTTGTTTATATTTAAAAACTTAACATTGGAGATTTATTTTTATAAATCGCTGTTCATACAAAATTGTATCTCAGTTAATTTTTTCTGTAAAAGCTTTTTTCATTAAAGCCTTGTTTGTACATACAAAATGTATTAAATCTATATATAAAAATCTTTGAAAATACCTTTAAAATGCTTCTAACCTTAATACCTTAACCACTAAAGCTTTTCTTATATAAAGCTTTTTAAGTAAAAGCTTTGTTTTAAAATATTTTTGCATGAAATTCGTTACATATTCAAACTCATATGTCAAAACTGTTATTTTACCCTATTTTATGAATTAATTACTTAAAATTATGTTCTTCTAATGACAGATATGCTGGTCTAAATATTTTCAAACATTTTTTTTAGTCCTCATTGCCTGCATGTCTGTGTTTGACTCAAAAATGCCAACTTTCACAATAAATATTTTCACTTTCCACTTAACCCTTATTTCATTTTCATTCCTTTATTTTGAACAAATTTTAGTTTTTCTTCTACATCAAACCAGAAAGTTCTTATATTTCAGTAGTAGAAGAAAAAGAAGAAGTGTTTAATGAAAAATTAGGTGCAGCTGGAAAAACAAAACTTTTCATAGAATGTTTTTGCAAAAATTCATTATAAAGGGATTCTTCCTATTCGAACGAACGAACGACCAAGCGACCGCCTGCTTGCATATTTTTTTATATGTGCACGGAATTTCCTTTGAGTTTTTCAGGCAGATTTGAGAGAGTTTTTATAGAGATATGAACAGAGAGAATATTTAGAGAAAGAGAGTAAGAGTCCCGGAGGGTGGGGGCTTTTTTCAAGTTGTTTATGTTGATGCATATTCATTTCCATTGTTGCTTTTTTTCTTTGTGTTTTTGTTTTTTTTTTTTTTTTTGTGTGAAAAACGATGTTAAAAGCACACAGGAGAGACATACACTCACAAACAGAAGCAACAACGCGCAAAAATAGGACTCGTCACTGGAAAATAGGGTTAGTAGGCATAATGCCAAGTGCATTGGCTGGAAGTCTATATGTAAACTTTTAAATATGTCAATAATTCATCCCTTAAAAGCAGGTGCGCTATCAAAATTTTTATAAGTGAAAGCTTTGGAGGAAAAAACAAACATGAGGTTAAAAAAATGATAATAGGAAGAAAAGTTTTTATTATTATGGTAAAGCTTTTTGTTAGTAATTTTACTAGATAACAAACTAAATAACTGCATATTAAGCTAAAGCTCTTTTAATGAAAAAATTCTTGTCAGTGGAAATACTTTAAAAAGCTTATTTTGTTACTTAATAAATAATAAAAGCTTAAGTGAAATGGCATTTTTTTGCAAATGTGTAGAAGATTGTCAGCTGATTAATTAAAATTTAGTTTCACACATACACAAAATAGGAAATTTTTTTATCAAAAATTTTTCTATATAAAATTTTTTTATCAAAAATTGTTTTATCAAAAATTTTACTATAGAAAATTTTGTATCAAAAATTTTTCTATAGAAAATTTTTTTATTGAAAATTTTTCTATAGAAAATTTTTTTATCAAAAATTTTTCTATAGAAAATTTTCTTACAAAAAATTTCCTACAGAAAAAATTTTTTCTACAGAAAAATTTTTGATACGAAAATTTTCTATAGAACAATTTTTAATAAAACAATTTTTGATAAAAAAATGTTCTATAGCAAAATTGTTGATCAAAAAATTTCATGTACAAAAATTTTTGATAAAAAAATTTTTTATAGAAAAAATGTTGATAAAAAATTTTTTTATACAAAAATTTTTTATAAAAATATTTTCTTTAGAAAAATTTTTGATAAAAAAATTTTCTATATAAAAATTTTTGATAAAAAAATTTCCTATAGAAAAATTTTTGATAAAAAAATTTGCTATAGAAAAATTTTTGATAAAAAAATTTTTTCTAGAAAAATTTTTGATAAAAATTATGTATCAAACATTTTTCTATAGAAAATTTTTTTATCAAAAATTATTTTATTAAAATTTTTTCTATTTTGTATCAAAAATTTTTCTATAGAAAATTTTTGTATCAAAAATTTTTCTATAGAAAATTTTTGTATGAAAAATTTTTCTATAAAAATTTTTTTTATCAAAAGTTTTTCTATAGAAAATTTTTTATCAAAAATTTTTCTATAGAAAATTTTTTATCAAAAATTTTTCTATAGACAATTTTTTATCAAAAATTTTTCTAGAGAAAATTTTTTTATCAAAAATTTTTCTATAGAAAATTTTTTTATAGAAAAAATATAGAAAAAATAAATAATAAAATAATTTTTGATAAAAAATTTTCTATAGAAAAAATTTTGTATCAAACATTTTTCTATAGAAATTTTTTTTATCAAAAATTTTTCTATAGAAAATTTTTTTATTAAAATTTTTTCTATTTTGTATCAAAAATTTTTCTATAAAAAATTTTTATCAACAATTTTTCTTTAAAAAATTTTCTTACAAAAAATTTCATATAGAAAAATTTTTTATAAAAAAAATTTTCCATAGAAAAATTTTTGATAAAAAAATTTCCTGTAGAAAAATTTTTTATAAAAAAATTTTCTATAGAAAAATTTTTCATAGAAAAAAATAAAAAAATGTTATATATAAAAAATTTTTATATATTTTATATAAAATATAGAAAAAATAAATAATAAAATTATTTTTGATAAAAAAATTTTCTATAGAAAAAATTTTGTATCAAACATTTTCCTATAGAAAATTTTTTTATCAAAAATTTTTCTATAGAAAAATTTTTTATTAAAAATTATTTTATTAAAATTTTTTCTATTTTGTATCAAAAAATTTTTTTTAAAAATTTTTCTTTAAAAAATTTTCTTACAAAAAATTTCATATAGAAAAATTTTTTATAAAAAAAATTTTCCATAGAAAAATTTTTGATAAAAAAATTTCCTGTAGAAAAATTTTTTATAAAAAAATTTTCTATAGAAAAATTTTTCATAGAAAAAAATAAAAAAATGTTATATATAAAAAATTTTTATATATTTTATATAAAATATAGAAAAAATAAATAATAAAATAATTTTTGATAAAAAAATTTTCTATAGAAAAAATTTTGTATCAAACATTTTCCTATAGAAAATTTTTTTATCAAAAATTTTTATATAGAAAATTTTTTTATTAAAAATTATTTTATTAAAATTTTTTCTATTTTGTATCAAAAATTTTTCTATAAAAAATTTTTATCAAAAATTTTTCTTTAAAAAATGTTCTTACAAAAAATTTCATATAGAAAAATTTTTTATAAAAAAAATTTTCCATAGAAAAATTTTTGATAAAAAAATTTCCTGTAGAAAAATTTTTTGTAAAAAAATTTTCTATAGAAAAATTTTTCATAGAAAAAAATAAAAAAATGTTATATATAAAAAATTTTTATATATTTTATATAAAATATAGAAAAAATAAATAATAAAATAATTTTTGATAAAAAAATTTTCTATAGAAAAAATTTTGTATCAAACATTTTCCTATAGAAAATTTTTTTATCAAAAATTTTTATATAGAAAATTTTTTTATTAAAAATTATTTTATTAAAATTTTTTCTATTTTGTATCAAAAATTTTTCTATAAAAAATTTTTATCAAAAATTTTTCTTTAAAAAATTTTCTTACAAAAAATTTCATATAGAAAAATTTTTTATAAAAAAAATTTTCCATAGAAAAATTTTTGATAAAAAAATTTCCTGTAGAAAAATTTTTTGTAAAAAAATTTTCTATAGAAAAATTTTTCATAGAAAAAAATAAAAAAATGTTATATATAAAAAATTTTTATATATTTTATATAAAATATAGAAAAAATAAATAATAAAATAATTTTTGATAAAAAAATTTTCTATAGAAAAAATTTTGTATCAAACATTTTCATATAGAAAATTTTTTTATCAAAAATTTTTCTATAAAAAAATTTTTTATTAAAAATTATTTTATTAAAATTTTTTCTATTTTGTATCAAAAATTTTTCTATAAAAAATTTTTATCAAAAATTTTTCTTTAAAAAATTTTCTTACAAAAAATTTCATATAGAAAAATTTTTTATAAAAAAAATTTTCCATAGAAAAATTTTTGATAAAAAAATTTCCTGTAGAAAAATTTTTTATAAAATAAAATAAAAAAATAAAAAAAATTTTATATAAAAAAAATTTTATATATATAGAAAAATTGTTGATAAAAAATTTTCTATACAAAAATTTTTGATAAAAAAATAAAAAAATTTTTATAGAAAAATTTTTGATAAAAAAAAATAAAAAAGTTTTTATAGAAAAATTTTTGATAAAAAAATTTTCTATAGAAAAATGTTTGATTCACAATTTTCTATAAAGAAATTTTCTATAGAAAATTTTTTGATAAAAAAAATTTCCTATAGAAAAATTTTTGATAAAAAAATTTTCTATAGAATAATTTTTGATAAAAAATTTTCTATAGAATAATTTTTGATAAAAAATTTTCTATAGAAAAATTTTTGAAAAAAAAAATTCGATAAAAAAAATAAAAAATTTTTGTTAAAAAAAATTTTTATACAAATATTTTTGATACAAAATAGAAAAAATTTTAATAAAATAATTTTTAATAAAAAAAATCTATAGAAAAATTTTTGATAAAAAAAATTTTTATAGAAAAATTTTTGATAAAAGAATTTTCTATAGAAAATTTTTGATAACAAAAATTTTCAGTAGAAAAATTTGTGATAAAAAAATTTCAAAAAGATTTTCAATAGAAAAATTTTTGATAAAAAAATTTTCTATAGAAAAATTTTTATTATTTTTTGCATATATAATTTTTTAAAAACTGTTTTTGCCAAATTTCGAGATAATCGGTTCACATCTGACCCTAGCTCTCATATAAGTCCAAATGACAGCTTAAATATAGAAGTTTTATGAAAATTTTTGTATGATGGCAAAATTTAGCAAATATTTGTCTTTAAACAGGAAAAAGAACACCTTTGAACTTAGTGCTGAAGGTTATCGTATGGTCGAGCTTGACCGACTATAGAACTTTCTTACTTGTTATTCTAATTTTAGCTTTTTCATAGTAATTATTTTATCCAGGAGTGGGTTACTAGCCCGACGTTCTAAACCATATCTTTTATCGTTCGTATGGGAGAACTCGCGGCACATGTTAGCTCACTACATTAACGGGTGTTAACTTAGTTTCCTGAGTGGTACCAAGAGAAGGTCAGTATCCACAGTTGAAGGATATCCAAGATATCCAAGAGAAGTCTGGTCTTCCATGTAAAGACCAATCAGAACGATATTCTCGTTAACTATGATAGCTAGAGCCAAAGTAACGAAATTCTGTGATCACTCACTTTTTCATACCAAAAATTTGTCTTATTTTTTTTTGTAATAAAAAACTTTAAAGTGGATTTTTTTGTTAACTATGATAGCTAGAGCCAAAATAACGAAATTTTGTGATCACTCATTTTTTCATACCAAAAATAATTTTTTTTTTAATTTTTTTATTAAAAAATTTAAAGTCGATTTTATCGTTTACTATAATAGCTAGAGCCAAAATAAGGAAATTATGTTACTTAGTATCCAACATGCCCTACATCACCCATTTGAAAACTTTGGTAGCCAATTTTTGAAGAACAAACCTTTTTTAAGACATTTAAATACACAAGGAAAGTAAATTAGCCGGTAATTTCAGAATTTCTCAAAATATAAAATACAAAATGAAAAGTTTTTATTATAGAATTTGTAGATTAAAATTTAATACACAAACATAATAAATTGACCCACCCTAATATACAGATATTACTGTAAAAGTATTACTTCTGCTGTTACAAAATCTAACTAAAATTTAAATGATCATTTATTTGTCGCTTAAAACGGAAGTAGATAATTACCAATAAACACAAATCATTTAACACATACATACATAGATGAATGCATTTGTGTCCATGTGAAAAACTCTTTATACATGTAAACAGTTCTAAAACTTTATACCAACAAAAACAAACTTTTCAAGAATTTTAACTTAATTTTTTCATTGTTTGAATAAGTGAATTATGTCTCAAATGCAACTTGAATATTTTTCCCACCATTTAAGCAACTAATTAAAATTAAAAGAATTTTAACATTTAACAACAACATAAACATAATTTTTAAATTACAAAGACTTTTCCTACTTATAACTTCAAATAAATTCTAAACAAGAAAAAAAAGAAAAATTTCAATTAACTGGTTGTGACTTAAAAAGAATTGTACACATAATTCTTAAAACGTTAATAGTGGAAAATTTTTGTAACAAAAATGTTAAGAACTTCAGCAAAAAAAAACACACACAACATCTAAGTACACACATAAGCCTGTTAAAAGAACGTTTTTTGTAATACAATGTAATTCTGTTTGAAAATTATGTTGAGTTTTTTTTTTTCAATATTATGCCACAAAATGTACGTGTGCAGTAATTCTGAAAAAAAAAAGAAAAATATAGCTGTTACTTTGACTCTCGAGTGGTTTTTGATTCTGGTACCATCTTCTTTTGCGTCTTTGACTTCTCACACCAAAACCGTCCATTTGGTTTTTGCTGAAGTTTCATTGAAACTCTGCAGAAAAATCAAACTTGTTTGCAGAAAAAAATAAAGAAAATTAATAAAAAAAAGTCCCGTAATAAAGTCCCAGTTAAGTAAAATACTCGTACAGAAAAACCTGTTATACAAATTGTACTCGTACAAACCCATACTAACACAAATAACACAAGTATGTACTTAAATCCGAGTTGTCGTGGAGCTTTAAACTCTTATAATTCATCTTTTCGATATAAGAGCTTTCAATTCGTATTGAAAGCTCTAAAAGCTTTATTGCCATAAAGCTTTATTTTAAAAGAAACTTGTTTAAATATAAGAAAATTAGTTTTTCGATAAAACTTTTACTAGTTACAGTTTTTAAGCAAAAGCTTTTCTTATAAAACACCTTCCCGATAAATTTCTATAGGTGGGACGAGTATTGTAACTTCATGCTAATGTTTGAAACGCTTTGAGAAATCGGTATTACCGCCACTTTTTAGTTAATCGATGGACTCAGCCGCACATTTTGAGTTAATTTGACGAGATCCCTCAGAATGTCTGAGCCGCAGAATTGCTTTCCATAGAAAGTTTGAGGCCAAAGTTAAGGTCACTATTCATAGGACAAATCAATTAAGGAACCCGTTCCTCATTAGTCTATGTCTTAGCCTATGTCTTAGTCTATGTCTTAGTCTATGTCTTAGTCTATGTCTTAGTCTATGTCTTAGTCTATGTCTTAGTCTATGTCTTAGTCTATGTCTTAGTCTATGTCTTAGTCTATGTCTTAGTCTATGTCTTAGTCTATGTCTTAGTCTATGTCTTAGTCTATGTCTTAGTCTATGTCTTAGTCTATGTCTTAGTCTATGTCTTAGTCTATGTCTTAGTCTATGTCTTAGTCTATGTCTTAGTCTATGTCTTAGTCTATGTCTTAGTCTATGTCTTAGTCTATGTCTTAGTCTATGTCTTAGTCTATGTCTTAGTCTATGTCTTAGTCTATGTCTTAGTCTATGTCTTAGTCTATGTCTTAGTCTATGTCTTAGTCTATGTCTTAGTCTATGTCTTAGTCTATGTCTTAGTCTATGTCTTAGTCTATGTCTTAGTCTATGTCTTAGTCTATGTCTTAGTCTATGTCTTAGTCTATGTCTTAGTCTATGTCTTAGTCTATGTCTTAGTCTATGTCTTAGTCTATGTCTTAGTCTATGTCTTAGTCTATGTCTTAGTCTATGTCTTAGTCTATGTCTTAGTCTATGTCTTAGTCTATGTCTTAGTCTATGTCTTAGTCTATGTCTTAGTCTATGTCTTAGTCTATGTCTTAGTCTATGTCTTAGTCTATGTCTTAGTCTATGTCTTAGTCTATGTCTTAGTCTATGTCTTAGTCTATGTCTTAGTCTATGTCTTAGGCTATGTCTTAGTCTATGTCTTAGTCTATGTCTTAGTCTATGTCTTAGTCTATGTCTTAGTCTATGTCTTAGTCTATGTCTTAGTCTATGTCTTAGTCTATGTCTTAGTCTATGTCTTAGTCTATGTCTTAGTCTATGTCTTAGTCTATGTCTTAGTCTATGTCTTAGTCTATGTCTTAGTCTATGTCTTAGTCTATGTCTTAGTCTATGTCTTAGTCTATGTCTTAGTCTATGTCTTAGTCTATGTCTTAGTCTATGTCTTAGTCTATGTCTTAGTCTATGTCTTAGTCTATGTCTTAGTCTATGTCTTAGTCTATGTCTTAGTCTATGTCTTAGTCTATGTCTTAGTCTATGTCTTAGTCTATGTCTTAGTCTATGTCTTAGTCTATATCTTAGTCTATGTCTTAGTCTATGTCTTAGTCTATGTCTATGTCTTAGTCTATGTCTTAGTCTATGTCTTAGTCTATGTCTTAGTCTATGTCTTAGTCTATGTCTTAGTCTATGTCTTAGTCTATGTCTTAGTCTATGTCTTAGTCTACGTCTTAGTCTATGTGTTAGTCTATGTCTTAGTCTATGTCTTAGTCTATGCCTATGTCTTAGTCTATGTCTTAGTCTATGTCTTAGTCTATGTCTTAGTCTATGTCTTAGTCTATGTCTTAGTCTATGTCTAAGTCTATGTCTTAGTCTATACCTATGTCTTAGTCTATGTCTTAGTCTATACCTATGTCTTAGTCTATGTCTTAGTCTATGTCTTAGTCTATGTCTTAGTCTATGTCTTAGTCTATGTCTTAGTCTATGTCTTAGTCTATGTCTTAGTCTATGTCTTAGTCTATGTCTTAGTCAATGTCTTAGTCTATGTCTTAGTCTATGTCTTAGTCTATGTCTTAGTCTATGTCTTAGCCTATGTCTTAGTCTATGTCTTAGTCTATGTCTTAGTCTATGTCTTAGTCTATGGCTTAGTCTATGTCTTAGTCTATGTCTTAGTCTATGTCTTAGTCTATGTCTTAGTCTATGTCTTAGTCTATGTCTTAGTCTATGTCTTAGTCTATGTCTTAGTCTATGTCTTAGTCTATGTCTTAGTCTATGTCTTAGTCTATGTCTTAGTCTATGTCTTAGTCTATGTCTTAGTCTATGTCTTAGTCTATGTCTTAGTCTATGTCTTAGTCTATGTCTTAGTCTATGTCTTAGTCTATGTCTTAGTCTATGTCTTAGTCTATGTCTTAGTCTATGTCTTAGTCTATGTCTTGGTCTATGTCTTAGTCTATGTCTTAGTCTATGTCTTAGTCTATGTCTTAGTCTATGTCTTAGTCTATGTCTTAGTCTATGTCTTAGTCTATGTCTTAGTCTATGTCTTAGTCTATGTCTTAGTCTATGTCTTAGTCTATGTCTTAGTCTATGTCTTAGTCTATGTCTTAGTCTATGTCTTAGTCTATGTCTTAGTCTATGTCTTAGTCTATGTCTTAGTCTATGTCTTAGTCTATGTCTTAGTCTATGTCTTAGTCTATGTCTTAGTCTATGTCTTAGTCTATGTCTTAGTCTATGTCTTAGTCTATGTCTTAGTCTATGTCTTAGTCTATGTCTTAGTCTATGTCTTAGTCTATGTCTTAGTCTATGTCTTAGTCTATGTCTAAGTCTATGTCTTAGTCTATGCCTATGTCTTAGTCTATGTCTTAGTCTATGTCTTAGTCTATGTCTTAGTCTATGTCTTAGTCTATGTCTTAGTCTATGTCTTAGTCTATGTCTTAGTCTATGTCTTAGTCTATGTCTTAGTCTATGTCTTAGTCTATGTCTTAGTCTATGTCTTAGTCTATGTCTTAGTCTATGTCTTAGTCTATGTCTTAGTCTATGTCTTAGTCTATGTCTTAGTCTATGTCTTAGTCTATGTCTTAGTCTATGTCTTCGTCTATGTCTTAGTCTATGTCTTAGTCTATGTCTTAGTCTATGTCTTAGTCTATGTCTTAGTCTATGTCTTAGTCTATGTCTTAGTCTATGTCTTAGTCTATGTCTTAGTCTATGTCTTAGTCTATGTCTTAGTCTATGTCTTAGTCTATGTCTTAGTCTATGTCTTAGTCTATGTCTTAGTCTATGTCTTAGTCTATGTCTTAGTCTATGTCTTAGTCTATGTCTTAGTCTATGTCTTAGTCTATGTCTTAGTCTATGTCTTAGTCTATGTCTTAGTCTATGTCTTAGTCTATGTCTTAGTCTATGTCTTAGTCTATGTCTTAGTCTATGTCTTAGTCTATGTCTTAGTCTATGTCTTAGTCTATGTCTTAGTCTATGTCTTAGTCTATGTCTTAGTCTATGTCTTAGTCTATGTCTTAGTCTATGTCTTAGTCTATGTCTTAGTCTATGTCTTAGGCTATGTCTTAGTCTATGTCTTAGTCTATGTCTTAGTCTATGTCTTAGTCTATGTCTTAGTCTATGTCTTAGTCTATGTCTTAGTCTATGTCTTAGTCTATGTCTTAGTCTATGTCTTAGTCTATGTCTTAGTCTATGTCTTAGTCTATGTCTTAGTCTATGTCTTAGTCTATGTCTTAGTCTATGTCTTAGTCTATGTCTTAGTCTATGTCTTAGTCTATGTCTTAGTCTATATCTTAGTCTATGTTTTAGTCTATGTCTTAGTCTTTGTCTTAGTCTATGTCTTAGTCTATGTCTTAGTCTATGTCTTAGTCTATGTCTTAGTCTATGTCTTAGTCTATGTCTTAGTCTATGTCTTAGTCTATGTCTTAGTCTATGTCTTAGTCTTTGGCTTAGTCTATGTCTTAGTCTATGCCTTAGTCTATGTCTTAGTCTATGTCTTAGTCTATGTCTTAGTCTATGTCTTTGTCTATGTCTTATTCTATGTCTTAGTCTATGCCTTGTTCTATTTCTTAGTCCATGCCTTAGTCTATATCTTAGACTATGTCTTAGTCTATGTCTTAGTCTATGTCTTAGTCTATGTCTTAGTCTATGTCTTATTCTATGCCTTAGTCTATGTCTTAGTCTATGTCTTAGTCTATGTCTTAGTCTATGTCTTAGTCTATGTCTTAGTCTATGTCTTAGTCTATGTTTTAGTCTATGTCTTAGTCTTTGTCTTAGTCTATGTCTTAGTCTATGTCTTAGTCTATGTCTTACTCTATGTCTTGGTCTATGTCTTAGTCTATGTCTTAGTCTTTGGCTTAGTCTATGTCTTAGTCTATGTCTTATTCTATGCCTTAGTCTATGTCTTAGTCTATGGCTTAGTCTATGTATTTGTCTATGTCTTATTCTATGTCTTAGTCTATGTCTTAGTCTATTTCTTAGTCCATGCCTTAGTCTATATCTTAGCCTATGTCTTAGTCCATGTCTTAGTCTATGTCTTAGTCTATGTCTTAGTCTATGTCTTAGTATATGTCTTAGTCTATGTCTTAATCTTTACCTTAGTCTATTTCTTAGTCTATGTCTTAGTCTATGTCTTAGTCTATGCCTTAGTCTATGCCTTAGCCTATGCCTTATCATATCTTCCACTATGGCAACACTGCCTTTTGTGCATCTGTTTGTAGTTGTATATAAATATCTGTATTATTCTGCAGTCGTACTTGATTTTTGTGCTCATAAACGTTTCGTACATCAAACATTGTCTGTCTTAGAATTTAAAGACAAGAACAAGAAGAAATAGATATGTTGCTGCCACATTTGTTGCCGTTGTTGTGGTTGTATGTCAGTCAGTCAGTCATTTTATTTTATATCTAATTCTAAATTGCGCAACTGTGTTGCAATCTTGACTAGTATAAACCAACAGCAACAACAACATTTTAACTAACATATTTAGACTGACTGGTTTGCGGTTGTACAAGTTATGTATTATTTACTGTTTTGTTGTTGGTACTTTTATGCTGGGGTTTTTGGTTGGTACAAATATCGTATCGTTTGGTCGGTCTCTCCTCTGCCAACGGATAAATAACTCAACTTGTTGTTTGGTTGGAACTCATACACGTACGTACAAATAAATGTATGATGTATGAATTGCATGAATGTATGAGAAAAATATAACAGTAAGTTATGGAACATTAATGCAAAGGTTGCAAGCTATGCAATCATTATCTTGTTGTTGTTGTTGTTGGAAATGTGCAACATGCAGTGGAAAAAAACTAAAGAAAATATGACAACAATTTTGTGTGGTCAAGTTCAAATTTTCTGTGTGCCCCAAAACCAAAAAAAAATACGAGGGAGTTTGTGTTATTTTGTTATGTTTCAAATCTTTAATTTTGTTAGGAAAATTTGGGAGAGATTTTTTAGAACTACATTTTTATTTGTGTGGTTATGTTTTCAGTCTCATGGAATGTAAGTTAAATATGATCTCGGAACAGATAGAATAAAATGAAAGATTTTATAAAAGCTTCTGAAACACTTCTTTATAAAGTTTCTAAAACAAGGGTCAAAACGAATATCATGGATGAAATTGGAACCTTTAGAAATTATTTCACTTACTAATTCGTTCTTTCTTACATTAACTGTAAAAACAGTTATTTTATAAAAAAAGCACATCTTTACTTCCTTGGTATGTTCTTATGGTCTCCTTTAAAACTATTTAGTTCCACAAAAGAATCAAACAATTATTATAAAACAAATTTCAGAAAAAATCGGAAAAAATTTGCTAATATCGGATTAGCTAAATTGTAGGTTTAAGTCGTCAAAATGTTAAACAAATTATTTCGAAGTCGAATATCTCATAAACTATAGGAGATAAGCCGGGAATGTTTTTTTAAATCTCGTACATATAGAAATCTTTCATATCGGATCAAAAATGTGACTTCTGGATCTTTTTAATTTCCGAAAGACCCAA
The DNA here is from genome assembly GCA_933228675.1 of Stomorhina lunata. Classification (NCBI taxonomy): domain Eukaryota; kingdom Metazoa; phylum Arthropoda; class Insecta; order Diptera; family Rhiniidae; genus Stomorhina; species Stomorhina lunata. The sequence continues at coordinate 16,537,590 of OW121744.1, forward strand.
GGTGCCCTTCCATGAGGGCATATAAGTAGCTTCACTCCTGATAAGTCTAAAGACTCTAAATTCTTAACTTAAGCCCGTTTAAAATTTCTTCAATTATTTCAATAATTTTTTTTCAACCCACTGTGCGAATATCAACAAATAGTTATAAAACTAGTTCTTGATATATTGTTAAGAATCTCAAAACATTCATAAGTCATTTGCCGTATAGTCCTGATTTAACAACCAATCCCTTCTTTGTATTCCCAAAAATAGGGTACATTTTTTCACACCAGATGAAGGGGTTAATGAGTATACACTCAAACCTCGTTTTATGCGATTGATCCGTTCCAGAGAAAATCGCATAAAACGAATTCGCATAAAACGATACACTAGCTCCATACTAAAATTAATGATTCGTTCCTGAATTTTGAAAAAACGCATAAATTCAAAGTAAAGCATTAAAACTCAAACAAAATCGCATAAAAAAAATCAACAAAAAAGTAATTCATTTATTAAAAAAAATAAATAAACATCAATTCACTACGTACTTAACAAAGAAAAAATATTTATATTAAAGAAATAAATTATATCTCATAATCAGAATCACTAATATGGCGTGTTCCGAGTTTCTGAATTGGCTCTATATCGCTTTCATCACTAGAGGAAACAAACACATCTATGGGTAGATTACTATTTTTATCACTACAAATGTTCTCACTTTGGCTGCAAGGAACATCAAAGTTTTCAGTCAGTTCTTTCTCCTTAGGTACTTGTTGAAAATAATTTGTCATAAGTTTTTGTGATGTCGATTTTTTTAACTCTTTTTGTAACTCTTGATATGCCGAAAATGTGTTGTTAAGCCCATGCTGAATTTTTAGTGCCCGTTCCATATTTGGATCCACATTAAGAATTTCGCTCTGTAAGTCTTTAACTGTTTTCAGAATTTTATCAATTTTTTTTAAAGTAAGGGGCTCTACAAGTTCTTCACAATCACTTTCACAATTATTATCTTCCATATTATCAGCAGTTAGACTAACAATGTCGTCATCAGATAACGGAACATCTACGAGAAGCTCTTCTATATCATTATGGTTCAAAGAATCAAATCCATCGCTTTCAATTTGTCGAGCCAGCATTAAAATTTCTTCAGATAATACAGATATTTCATCAGCAGTATTACTACGAACACAACCTGGCCATACAGCTTTCCAGCACCCATTTAATGTTTTTGGTCGTATACTGGATACTGCAGATGCAACCAAAACTATGCAGTCGAAAATATTAAATTTTTTCCACGCCTCAGTCAATGTTAATTCTTCATTTTCAATTTTATTTAAAATAAATTGGTATGTGCTTTTTATATAATATTTCTTAAAAGTGGAGATTATTCCTTGATCTTGTGGTTGAAGAATACTGGTTGTATTTGGTGGCAAAAATTCAATCTTAATGTTTGGATGTTCTAAATGTGGGTGTCCAGGAGCATTATCTATAACAAGTAAAATTTTAAATTCAAGATTTTTTTCCTTGATATAGGATTCTACTTCTGGTACAAAACATTTGTAAAACCATTCACTAAACAATGCAGAGGTTACCCAAGCTTTAGTGTTTGCCATCCAGTGAACTGGCAAACGTTTTAAGTCTTTTCCTTTAAGGGCCCGTGGTTTTAAAAACTTATTTACGACCAGTGGTTTTAACATTTTATCTCCTGAAGCGTTGCTGCATAGTAAAACCGTTAATCTTTCTTTACTAGGTTTAAATCCACTGGCTCTTTTTTCAGTTTTAGCAATGTAGGTTTTATTTGGCAATTTTTTCCAAAATAATCCGGTCTCATCTGCATTGAATATTTGATCTGGGCAATACTGTCCTTCTTCTATTATTTTTTTAAATTTTTCTGGATAATTCATAGAAGCATGTTCATCTGCTGATGCGGACTCACCTCTGATTTGGATGCTGTGAATATTATTTCTTTTTAGAAACCGTGCAAGCCACCCATTGCTAGCTAAAAATTCTTTTTCTTTTGGTTCCGAAGTTGATGGCTGATTTTGCTTTATTCTATCATAAAATATTAGGGCTTTTTCTTGTATCATATATCCGCTTATGGGAATCCTCTTTTTAGTTAAATCCTCAATCCACAAACTAAGACATTTTTCCATTTTTTCAATCAGTATGTCTCTTGTATAAGACGAATACTTTGAACTCATTTCTGTGCCCGAAATTATGGATTTTCTTATGGAATCTTCATTTTTTTTAATCGATCGTATAGTTGATTCTCCTAAGTTGAACTCCTTTCCAAGAGATGTATACTTTGCACCATTTTCTAAGCGTTCGAGAATTTTAATTTTTGTCTCTAAGGATATTGTTTGTCGTTTTTTCTTATTTTTATCCATACTGTAATCTGAAAACGTACACAAATATTTTTTAGCACAGAAACTTTAAAATAACAAAACTTTATAAGTTCTCACTTTAATCACTTTTACGATAAATTAATCTCAATTTTTTATACGAGTAGTATCCGCTAAGACGTGAAAACAAACACCACAATAAACTATTAAATAGTAATACTATTTTATTTAACTTGTTGATTAAAAGGGATTTCCCCTAAGTTGAAAACTAGAATGATAGTTATTCACACTAAGTTACAGCGCGCTGCAATAAAAGTCACAAGTACATCATGTGCAATTCTATAAGCAAAAACATAAGCGTGCAAAAAAAAAAATCAAAATCAAAATCAAAATCGCACAAATTTGAATTCGCATAAAAAAAATTCGCATAAAACGAGGTTTGAGTGTAATCCATGTTTTGGAGGTATGGAAAATTGCTTTGCATTTTTACTAAAGTGCCTTGATCTTCATGGAGGATATTTTGAAAACCAATTAAACAATTTCGAGATTTATTATACCCACCATCAATAACAGTTTGTAACTTCCTTAAAATTGGCTTAAAAACCAAAATTGGTGAAAGTGTATTCTGAATCCTTGTGAAATTCTAAGACGATTAAGAGATGTCCGTTCGTCTGTCTGTCTGTCTGTCTTTCTGTCTGTCTCTGCGTATGTCTGTCTGTCTGTCTATGTGTATGTCTGTCTGTCTCTGTGTATGTCCGTCTGTCTGTTGTCGGCACGGTAGGGCCTGAACGAAAGGATGTAGGTCACTGAAATATTGCAAAAATATTCTCCATTTCTTGCGGAATTTTGGTATTGAAATTGGGCGAATCGGTTTACGTTTGATCATATCTCCCCTATAACCTCGTATAGGCCAATAGCTTATTTGCTAATAAATGACAAATTATATAATGATACAATTTTGCGCAGAGAAGTTTTATATGATCATTATGTAGCGTATACAAAATTTCATCGAAATCGGTTCACATTTAACTATAGCTCCGATACAAAACACTTACGAAAATAGCCTAAATTCCACATAAAATATACTTAAATGCGAATAAATGATAAACTATTTCAGCTATGTCCACTTAATTTCGTACAGGGAAGTCTTATGTCAATGCTATTTAGCCAGTAAGCAAAATTTTGTCACAATCGGTCACCATTTGACCATAGCTTCCATATAAAAACTTACGGAAACACAAAATATACCAAAAAGGTAGGGGGTTTGTGTCCGTATGTCCGTCTATTGAAAGCACGATAGTGCCTTATAAAAGGATAGAGGCACAAAATTTTATAAAAATATTTTCGATATCTTGAAAAAGTTGTCTATTGAAAATGAGCGAAATCGGTTTACCTTTAGTTAGGGCTTCCATATAACCACGCCCTGGGAATCACATTAATGCTGATAAATTGAATACAATTGTAATAGCAATGGCGATTGAATTAAGAACAGAGAACTTTTATGCAACTATTGGTCGGTATACCAAATTTTATAGGCATCTGTCCAGACCATAGTTTCTTATAAAAACCACGCCCAGAGACCACTAAGATGCCATTGAGGCCTGTTAAAAGCTATAAACTTATAAACTATGACAGCTATTGCCACTTTGCATAAATAAGCTTTATATAAATATCAGCCAGTGTAAATTTTGTGACAATCGGTCAACATTTGGCTGTAGTTTTTATATATAAAACATCTCTTTTGATATACACAATCAAAAAGATTTGGAGGTACATTCAGTATATTAAGGTAGCATCTACGAAATTAGAAAGCTATAAATCAATGTTTAGTCTAGACTTCATATACGGTAGATGCATTAGGAACTCCTAACAAAATATATAGAGACCTAGCTCTAGTTTTCGAGATTAGGGTGACAGGAAATTTTTTTCTTTGATTTCAAATGTTTTTTTACGGAATATTGTAACATTAGATCTAAAAGTTTATATCTGAAAATTTGAGCCACATCGGACAACGTTCTACGGGCGCGCATCGGGTCCAAAGTTTAAGGCCCTTTTGTATGGAAAAAATAAAAGGCCCTTTTGTATGGAAAAAATAGGTTATTTTTTTGTTTTTGCAAAATTTAGACCAAAAATAAATAATTTTTACAGAATATTAAAAAGAACTAACACAGCTTTATTTCAAATCATGAAAGACGAAAATCCAGGTTGTTTAAAAGTTATTGCAGTTTTTCCCGAAAAAATTCCTTGAAAACGCGCCTAAGGATATGCACCATAAATTGTATGTTGTAAATAAAGAAATTCCAAAGTTAGACATTTATCATTGAATGGCTTGTTACTAGTAAATAGTTAAATTTTGTTTAAATATAATCAAATTTACTTAGTTTTTATTCGTGTTGGAAAATGGTACATTTTTCTCAGGTCGGTTTCAAAAATCATTTTTTAATTTTTTCAAAATTTTGTTCCACAAATATTACAAATTTAGAATTTGCTCTACAGTGTGTTAAAACCGATAAATGGGAGAATAAAACCCAAAAAAATAGGTCGATATCTTGAACCGTTTCGCAGTACCTGCGACTTCAAATTGAAGAATTTCGCGAAAATGTAAATTTTTGGGCCAAATTCGAGTAAATTCTCGGTAAATTTTACTTGTATTCAAATTTTAACAAAAAAAAAATAATTAATATTAATTAAATTGCTTCGTTTATGGAAAACCTATGCTAAAGGGTTTTTATAATATTGTACGAGATTAACCCTTTCCTCACCGCTGTCAAATGTCAAAATTTGGATTTTCTGAAAATTTTTATAGCGAGATTACGAAATATTAAGTAATAATTAGCGAATTTAAAAAAAGCATGAAAATAATTGTTTTAACACACAGGCGAGCAAATTCTAAACTTGTAATATTTGTTGAACAAAATTTTCAAAAAAGGATTTTTAAAACCGACCTGAGAAAAATGTACCATTTTCCAACATGAGAAAAACT